>CAUYON010110844.1:0-31797 GCA_963573935.1 Arctocebus calabarensis | reverse complement strand
ATAATTCTGTACATTGGTGCAATCATAAGGCACGATTCATATACATTCAGAAATGTTTTGATCGTACTGTTACAGATAGCCTTCATGGCATTTTCTTGATCACTATATAAAGACATTGATACTCTACATTTAATAAGTTTCCTGAAGACCAAAAATCACATCATAATAAAGATATTTGTACCAGAATGTTTATTGGAGCCCAATTCATAATTGCTAAGTTCTTTTCTCTTTTAAATGGAAAGGTCTTAAAAAAGAAAGCTGAATAAAGAAAACTAAAGTATAAAACACAACTCTAAGAATAGGAGGGTAATGTGTCAATCCCTCCCTGATTGATTTAATTCTCTCTGCTACTCTCTGCTTATCTTTATTTCTAAGCAAAAACTAGGATCATTGTTAATTAAAATATAACCTCTGAACCAGGAGCAGTGATGTGTGCCTGTAATCCTAGCACTCTGGGAAGCCAACGCAGATGGATTGCTTGAGCTCAGGAGTTCAAGACCAGCCTGATCAAGAGTAAGACCCCACCTCTACTAAAACAAAAAACTAGCAGAGTCATTGTGGTACCTGTAGTCCCTGTAGTCTTAGCTCTTGGGGAGACTGAGGCAACAGGATCACTTGAACCAAAGACTTTAAGGTTAACGTGAGCTGTGATGATGCCATGATACTCTACTCATGGTGACAGAGTGAAACTGTTTAAATAAATGAACAAATAACAAAATAAAATATAACCTCATTAACATGATGAGGTCCTATGGGAAATGTCCTAACTTCTGATAACCAAGAATTCTTGAGAAACACTAACATTATTACTTCAGTGAAAGAAAACATGAATGAACAAAAGACTAGAAGACCAAAAATCACATTATAAAAAGTTATTTGTATCAGAATGTTTACTGCAAGAACAATTCATAATCGCTAAATCATGGAAGAAGCCCAAGTGCCCATCAATCCATGAATGGATTAATAAATTGTGGTACATGTACACCATGGAATATTATGCAGCCTTAAAGAAAGATGGCGACTTTACCTCTTTCACGTTTACATGGATGGAGCTGGAACATATTCTTCTTAGCAAAGCATCTCAAGAATGGAAGAAAAAATATCCAATGTACTCAGCCCTACTATGAAGCTAATCTATAGCTTTCATATGAAGGCTATAATCCAATTATAGCACAAGAATATGGGAGAAGGGGAAAGGAGGGGGGAAAAGGGAGGGGGAAAAGAGGGGAAGGATGCGTGGAGGGAGGGTAATCCGTGGGATCACACCTATGGTGCATTTTAGAAGGGTACAGGTGAAACTTACTAAATGTAGAATATAAATGTCTGAACACAATAACTAAGAAAGTGCCATGAAAGCTATGGTAACCAGTTTGATGAAACTATTTCAGATTGTATGTGAAACCAGTACATTGTACCCCGTGATTGCATTAATGTACACAGCTATGAATTAATAAATAAATAAAAATTTCTGGTCCTACTATCACCTTGTAAGATGACAATTCACACAGTTGCCCTTTCGTGTTGTTTTTCTTAAATCTGAAAATTCCTCTACTCCATGTCTGTGAGCAAAGACTATCATTCTTCAGAATTCAGAACACGTGCTGTCCCTCAACTCTCCACTCATTGCTTCCCTCGAGAAAGAATATCACCTTTCATTTATGAATATTCAACCACAGCACCTGTATTATTTTATTACAGGAATAAATTCATTCTACTGTATTTCCAACTAGATTATAAACCCTCCAAAAAAAAATTTGTCTTCCTCATTTTTCTATCCTGGAGTTTAACACAGCACCTGGCATAAAATTGGTATTCTAGAAGTGTAGAATGAATCACACAAAAGGCAATGCAATTAAATCAAAAGAATGGGCAAACAGATCTTCAGTTTTTAAAAAATACCTTCTAAATCTATAAAGCTGTGAACACTTCAGAAGTTATTTAATTTTGCACTTCTGCATCATGCATAAGAAATTTGAGAATTTACATATTTTCTAATAGACTACTTAATTTGGGGACCTACCTCCATTAATTTTCTCATGTCACACTTCCTTTCCATTCATCATTATAAGTGAATAATCATTCAAATACCATAGAAATGAAAATCTTTTATCATTTTTTTAAAAATAAACACTTTCTCATTAAAAACTATCTTTTGAAAGCTTACCAAGAGCAAGGTACTGAAGTAATCCCTGAGACGTAAAAGAAAAAATTAATTTATTATCCCTGACCTCAGAGAAGTTGCCATTATTTGTGATCGAATGAGAATTCTGCTTTGACATGTATCATAGTTTCTCTTGCCAAAAGTTACAATAGAAACTAAGAAATATAACTTATGTCTTTCTTCTAGTGACATTCACAAATCAATTCCACGATGTTTACATGTTCAGATAATGGAAGGAAGTAAGGAAGGACTGAGAGAGGGAAGATGGGAAGGAGAAAAGGGAGAAAAATGGTAGCGAGAAGGAGGGAAGGAGAAACGACAGGAGAGAGAGTTCTCTTCCAAGTCTTAAAGACATGGCATAGAAATTTCACATTTTTTTTGTTTTAATAAGTTTATTTTATTGTGTTCTTTTTTTATTCCCTTACACAAATAATGGGTGATTATATTGCTACCAATGCTATTAAAATTCATGCACTTTTCCCCCTACTTGGAACTTTAGAGTAAATATAATTACTTAATCTTATTGATGTTTGTTGCTCTGTTGCAGCAGCTCATTTGCATACATATTTCCTCAAATAATTTTCTTACTGAGATTTGGAGAATAATTAGGTTATATTAGTTTAAATCAATAGATATTATTAAAGTAATAGTTACAGAATATATTGATGATAACCCTTTTCTAAAAAACTTAAATACTACATTATGTCACTTAATCCTCCCAGAAAAATAAGTCTTTGGTTTCCATAATCTGTAAATTTTAGAGTAAAAGAGATATAAAAATATTAGAATGAACTTGGATAAAATCACTTAGCAAAATATGATCAAAGTGAGAAAAATAATTTTAAAATCTGCAGCTTTTTAATAAGGATATCCAAGTACATTAAATTTCCCTAAACCTTATTGCATTTTAGTGTTTGAGAATGATTTTAAAAAGGGAATAATTTTAAACTAAATTCTTTTGAAACATTTATTGTATACCCAATAGGCCTTTCTTTACATCATGAACAAAATTAATCCCTATGGGAAAAATCAAGGCCTGTAAACCATTGTTATTCTTTTTAAGAAGATATAAAATAGTTGGGTTACTTTGGGAGGCCAAGGCAGGAAGATTGCCTGAGCTCAGGAGTTCGAGACCAGCTTGAGCAAGAGTGAGACCCCATCTCTACTAAAAATAGGAAAATAAGCCAGGCATTGTGGTAGGCACCTATAGTACCAGCTACTCAAAGGACTGAGGCAGGAGGACCACTTAAGTCCAAGAGTTTGAGGTTGCCATGAGCTATGATGACACCATGGCACTCTACTCAGGGCAACGGAGTAAGACGCTGCCTGAAGAAGTTTTTGAAAAGTAAAATAAAATAAAGTAATTGGGCTAAAATTTCCTGATCATAAAATGCAGTTCCAGAACTTATAATAAAAGAGATATAGTCTAACAACTAATGACAAAGTGAATGGCACTCTACTATTGTTTCACATTGTTCTCAGATTCCTTCTTCCAAAATTGAAAGGGCAAATTCTTGGGGTGAGGAGGACACCAATATATGAAACACTAATGTTGACTAATATGTTCCAATGGCAGAAGCCCATTAGCAGGTAACACAACAACTTAAGGCAATATCATTTTACTCTTTGAAATTTCTTAAGGTAAAATATAATGTTAAAATTAACAAACCAAAAAGATGACATTATATCCTAGAGTCATCATTGTGTATCCTGGGTAATAATAGCATATTTTACTTTACATTTTAAGGTGAAAGGTTTGTGTGAAAGCATCCTGATGACCCTGTGTGATCTTAAAGAAATAGATTATACTTTTAGCAACTTATTCCTTCCATTTCTAAACAGGTGCCAACTTTATACAGGCAGAGATGTGATGAAAAAATTCCTCACATAGCACTAATGCCCTATTTAAAAGTGGTCCAGAAGCACAAAAAACAAAGCACATCCCCAGGGGGCAGCAAAGAGCTGTGGAGAAGGATGGATTGATGAGCTGCTTCCTAAAGCAGAATTGATCTAATCAAGGAATAGTCTGGTCCCAGAGTAGAAGACCTAGCCACATCAGCCCAGCTAGATTTCAGAATTACTATGGACGAATGACTGTTACGTGGTTTAATTCTTCCCTTTTTGAGTGGACACGTCTCTTGTGATTATACTATACACAGTCTAATTTGTATGTTGGGTGTATGCAGTATTGATAAACTTATTCATGTACCTCTGGTTGAAATGAAGTCATGTATAGTATACGATACTGCACTCATAAACAGCCTGACACTAACTGGATAAGACTCTGTGGGGCCCTTGAAGGGAATGAATGCATTTTAGTTTTAGGAAGCACAGATAAAACTCTAGAATGGAGAGTAGACCATGGTCGATTGATTATATTAATGTAATCAATTAATAATGTCACTTTATCCAAGCCATTTGCTGTAGTAAATTCCTAATCCCTTCCCTTTCTGACTCAGAATCATGTTGTGACTTGCTTTAACCAATGAATGGGACATCAGGAAATGTCATGTATTCAGAGAGTTGAAAATCATATGGGTATTTCTATTTGCTATTTTACTCAGTCATGCTTGCTCTTTGTTGATCCACAAAGACTCACCACATCTTTCTGAGAAGAAATATCTGCTCACCATAAGAACAAGCAAACAGGCTGGAGGTGTGTGAGAGGCACTCAGAAAAAAAGCAAAGATTAATGAAAAGGCAACAGATAGCAGACTCCCAAACACGTAATAGAACACAGTCAAGAACAATTAATCTTAGCCAGATCAGCAGAAATGCCAAGTTGACTGTACACATATGCTCGTGAAAAATAATAAGTGGTGGTTGTTCTAAGCCACTGCACTTAGTCAGCCATAACTAACTGATATTTCATTGGTATGATCTTGATGTAGGCTTTCAAAGCCTGTGGTTGACCAGTGCTAATTAGTAGACTCCAGTAAGTTGCCATGGAAGTTTACCAATTAATTCATTTTCTGGGAAGCCAGACTTTAGGGGAATCAATTGCTGAGCATATTAGCCCTAACCTCTCAGTAAACTCCTTTGATCACAAAGTGTGACTTCTAAGCAAAATAATTCAATTCTATTATCAATCCCTTAACAACTGCAAGAATAAGAAATGACTTTATGAAAAGAGAAACTGAATGATTGCCAGAAATGCCTAATAAACATTCTCAGAGTGCAGATATTTCTCCTCAGAAAGATGTGGTGAGTCTATTTTTATGGACAGTCCAAAAGAAATATGCTATCTACTATGGCCAATATTAGTAAGACTGGCATCACAGAGGGAGAAAAGTCTTAAGAGGACCTCTAAGATTTCCTTCAAGTATCCTCCAATAACCTCTATCAGTCTGAGTGAAAAAGCATCATCCCAGGGCAGCACCTGTGACCCAAAGGAGTAGGGGGCTAGCCCCATATGCCAGAGGTGATGGGTTCAAACCCAGCCCCAGCCAAAAAAAAAAAAAAAAAGCACCATCCCACACAACTTTCTCCCAAACCTTGGGAGCTATTGCTTGCAATAATTTGTATTTGCTAGTTCTAATACATAATATATGGATCAAGTTTGTAGACTGTTTTAGGAGCATATCAGGGACACTTTCAAGCCCTGGGAATATTCTTTCTCTTCCTCTTGCTGGCACATTAGAAACACATTAGCAAAGATAGTCATCACCCATGAAAATTGCAACAAAGAATTTTAGATGACCTTGGTGACAATACTCTTGGAGAAATTCAACTACAAAACAGTGCATAACCATTTTCAGCTTCTGATAAATTCAGTATTTTCTTCTTATTAGGTAATAACATTTTTCCTCTTCTGAATATATCCATAGTTTCTACCCTATACCAAAAGCAGTCATGTCAATGGAAAACGATAATTTCTCTATTAAACGCACTCACTCACTCCCATTTTGCAGATGTAGTTGAAGTATGCTTGTTGGTACTTGTAACAGAGTGAGATAAGCCAGTGTGATATTTATATATCAGAAGGTTTGCAGCTGAAAATACATTATCATATTAAACAGGATAAAGGTAATAGGTATATCCCTCAGCTAAAGGATAAACAAAAGTCTTCCTCAATGGAATAATACTTCTAGACTCCATCCACCCACAGCACAGAAGGCAGCCAGACTTCTATCAAAATAGGGCTGACATCAAGGTTCTATCACACTCTATTGCCATTGTTTTCCAATCACTAACCACCCCAGAGGAAAGGATGGCACTTCCCACAATCATGAAGCATAAAACCCCAGGGCCAAGGTGCCAAAGTGCCCCTGCTGAGTCTGACTTCTAGCCCAGCCTATATTCCCTACACTGACGCAGAACGCACTAGCCATGCGGGAGTCACACACCTGCTACTCTCCCTGTCTCCACCGGTTTCCCTGATAAATCCTGCTCCAGTGCATTTCATTTGTGTGCTCTTTTGCCATTTTCCCTCACTTGTATGAGAATTAGCAAAGCAAGATGTAGACCTAGGCAGGTGACTAAAATGTCACCATGGCTTTCTAGAAGTAGAACGAGGATTCAAAGGAAAATGGCTAACATTACAGGAAGGAAAAGTGCATTTGGTGCAAATCACTGGCAGCTGTGGTCACTGATCTCAAGAACAACCTTTCTTAATCTCTGAAACAGAGAAGACCCAGGGCAATAAGATCTCCTAAAACAGAATTCATTGGTTATAATTAACTACCACTGAGGAAGTCCTTCTGAAAACGTGTGTGCAAGTGTACCTGTGTGCATGTATGCAGAGTCACAGCACATGCACACAGGGTCACGGAGGGTATAAGGACGACTAAAAATTGCCAAACTTCTGCTTTGGACCGGACTATCTGAATATCAGAGACAAGAGGAGATCCCCAGATTAGGTCTTTTACTTCTCCTTCCTTCCCTTCCTTTCCCTTTACTCTCTTCTTCTCTCTCAATTTTTTCTTCCCTTCATGTTCCATGTTTCTTCCAACTTGATATTTTGTTGTCATGTGTCTCTTTAGCATCTAAATTTGAAGCTTCTTCGAGTGTCTGGTAATTTCTGGCTGTTTGCTTTTAAATGAGTGAGTAGATTAGAGTCTCTATATCCATGGGTGGGATATGTTGATTCTGAGCTTTGCTGATTATTCAAATTCATCAGATAACATGGATCTCAGCATCATTAAATCTAGTCTTCTTGGGAAGATGAAATACTCTCATGAAAATTATTTTCTTCCCCCACCTGGATGATATAAACTTTGCTTCCAGCAGTACAGAAAGCAAAAGAGCAATGACGCAAGGGTCCTCAAGCTACGGCCCACGAGCCACATACGTTGGTTTGAATCGTATTTGTTCCTGTTTTGTTTTTTACTTCAAAATAAGATATGTGCAGTGTGCATAGGAATTTGTTCATTTTTTTTTAAACTATAGTCTGACCCTCCGACGGTCTGAGGGACAGTGAATTGGCCCCATGTTTAAACAGTTTGAGGATGCCTGAATAGAGTCTCCATATTCACTATGTAAATTTCTATTTTATCCCCATTTTCAGAATATAACTTGCACTTTCCAGTTTTCTCTCTGTATTCCAGTCTAGAGACTTTCTGTTTCTGCTTTTCAGAAAATAAATCTCCATAACTCTGCCAGGATAGGGAAATCATTCAGTTCAGAGTAGGGAAAGAATATGAATCGAATTTCTTGGTAAACAGATCTTGAAACAATCCTTATGTAATTAGTCCTACCTTTATCTCTTCCTTAAAAGACTCTGAATTCTATCAATTTCTGGGCCTTATGGGCTATCTATGGGGTAAACACCTTGACTTCATCCTCTGTTAGGTCAGGATTCAACTTTCCTGGACATGCTGAGTCTGAGATCCCCAGCCCTGGTCTGCTGATGGCTGCTGGTCTGGGCCTCTTAAGAACAACCAGGCCGCACAGCAGGAGCTGAATGGTGGGCTAGTGAGCCAAGGTTCCTCCATATCTACAGCTGCTCTCCATCCCTCACATCACTGCCTGAGCTCTGCCTTCTGCAATATCAGGAGTGGCACCAGATTCCCACGAGAACATGAACTCAGCTGTACTCCGAGCATGCTGGGGGTGGAGGTTGCATATTGCCTATGAGAACCTACTGCCTGATGATCTGAGGTGGCACTGAGGAGGTGATGCTAGCATTGGAGACTGACTGAAAATACAGATTATCATTAGCAGAAAGGTTTCCCTACATAGAAATCATAAAAAATCAATTGCTTACAGACTTCTATCAAAATTATCCCTCCATCACCATCTGTGAAACCAGTTCCTGGTCCCAACAAGGTTGGGGCTTGAGGACTGCCCCTCTATGATGTTGAATTCATCATACTCATAATATTCTTTCAGAATTTCGAAGTTTTTATTTATATTATTTCTTCTTACATAGTATTTTTTTTCATTGTCAACATAGGTATTATTATTATTTTTTTTTAGGCAGGGCTGGGTTGAACTTACCACCTCCAGTACATAGGGTCAGTGCCCTACTCCTTTGAGCCACAGGTGCCATCTCTTCAATATAAGCATTTCAAAAATATTTTTCTCTCCAAAATTCTTAAGCTGACTTTTCTTGGGAAAAAAAGGGTGTCACTGACATTGGCAAACACTTTTAAGGTCTTAAGCTCAGAAAAATTATGTGGCTATGGTCATGCATTTTTTACAGTGTCAAGTCACCACATTCGGAAATATAATCAATGCAAAGATGCTTTTGTAAATCTTTCACTGAAACTCTACTGTTAATCTATCTGTTAATCTGCAATGTTTCCCAGAAGCCCCAGTAAATGCAAAGTCCATAGATCTTTTCGTATCAGAAAAGTAAGCTCAAAAGGGAAAAGCTTCAGTTACAGGAATGGTGATTAAATCCTGTGCCATATAATATCACTATCTTGAAAATTGAAATTATGAGGAACCAGCTGTTGGCTCAAGCTTTATTTCTCATAAATGCAAAAGTATATAGTACTATCCTCGCAATATAAAATGTAACATGATGTAAGGCAGTTAAGTCTCTGAATATAATCACGTATGCCTGGTTTTTAATCTTTTTCATATAGCAAACCAGATATTTAACACCTTCCTTGAATATTTTTATATTGTGGACAATTTATGAATGCTTTGAAGGTTAAATTTTAAATATTGTTAGAATGTCTTATCATAGAACTAAAAAGTGAAATGGGGTTCTGCTGTGTAGTCTTTCCATTTCTGCTCAATTCCATCAAAGAGAAGTTATTTCTGTAGAAAAATTATAATTTTTGCTACATTTAAAATAGCAAAAATTTTGATTTAAATCAATTTCTCTGACTTTGTAAAAAACAGGGAAACCACACTTGTCCAATTTCCAGTCCACATCTTCAAAATACACTTTTTTTTTAGCTTTCAGCAAGTTATAGTGAGCAAGAAACCAAGTATTAAAGGTTGAGTATTAGAGATGTTACTTCACTGATTACTAGTTTTTGGTAAGATGTAAATTGGATCTACTGTTTATGAAAACAAACACTAAAAGTGAAATGGTGTCTATACATAACTTTTCCACTGTTTTAAAAACCTAAATGTAGTTGCTATAGTTCAAAGTCTCTACAAACTAGACAGTTATTATCAGCAATAATAATATAACATTAATTTATATAAAGGCAAAATTGCAACTCAAAAACTATAAATATAGTAATTAATAAATTGCTTCAGTAGGATTCCATTTTTGTGCCTTTTACAATTATAACAGATCACAAATGTGTTTCAGTTTAGGTTACAGGTAAATAAATCAAATATAGTAGCATCTCCATAGTTGACCACTTCAAGCTGACCTAATTTTCATAGACTAGACATGCACCACATGTACATATCAGTACAGTGGACCTAGTTTCTTATGTTGAGCAGTTTGTTACAGACCCTGGGGTGGTCAACTTACAGAGGTTCTACTGTATTTGCTATGTTTATTGCCTATAAATATTGTGAAAATGTGTTTTGATAAAGTAGTATGACAAGGGCTGGATATGATGGCTCATACCTCTACTCCTAGCACTTTGAGAAAATGAAGGTGGATGATCACTTGAAGCAAAAAGTTCAAGACCCACCTAGATAATATAGTGAGAACCTGTTTCTACAAAAAAAATTAAAACTTTGCCCAGCATGGTGGCCAGTGCTATTTGGGAGGCTAAGGTAAGAGGATCACTTGATTCCAAGCATTCAAGGTTATAGTGAGGTTTGATCATACTTCTCCATTCAAGGAAGATTCTGTCTCTTAAAAAAGAAAAAGGCAGTACAGGTATGATATACAACCTAGTCAAAATAAGACTATTCAAAAGTTTCTCATTATTAGTCCTGTTGACTCAGTTCTTGATCTGGATAGTAATTATTATGTATTTTATTTTCATCTGTTTTTCACCTGTCTTTATTTGGTTTTAATATTCACCTTTATTAGTTTTATCCTGAATGTACGTAAAATGTGTTCTGGATCAAAGACAGATGTTCATTATTTATTTAAATAATCACTGTATGGTTCCCCATTCCTTGTTTCTAATCCCTGTGGTGATTCATGAGAGTCGGGCAAAATATTCTATGCATATAAATTTCTAAGCCTATATTAGAGATGAGAAATGGAGAAAATTGGGTTTTGTCTGTTTACACAGAAGAAAGAAGTAATTGCCTCCTCCTTCCCTTCTTGAAAACAGGGAGAAAACCTTTACAGACTGCATGGAAAGGATCCTAAGGTCTCACCCAAAACTTCTGGGGTATAAAAACATCACCAATATTCAGATTAGCCCAGTTTCTCTGGCCTTTCTGACCTAGTGATATATCCAAAGTCCTGAGACTAATTTCCTTTTGAGAGGTAGACACCTCTGGAGTTAAGAAAATTTGTTGAGAATCCTCTCATCCTCTATTAAGTTATAAATTAATTCCTAACATGTGTTCTGAGCCCAGGATTCCAAATTTTCAACAAAATTTATTCAAAAACCCCCAACTTAGCAGAAATCCAACAATATGTCATCTATACCCTAACACGAGCTAGCTCCGATGATTAACACTTAGGAACTTTATTGGAGGGTTGTCTGTAGTGCTTCTTACAGGAGTATAAAGAGTAGATATAAACCTGGCCCTTAGCATCTGTAAATATATATGGAATATTTTATTAATGTCATTAACAAAAAGTCATTTTAACCGAATGAATAAAAGAAAGTCTTAACTTATTAATCTAATTTTGTCTGATAGGAGTTCCAGGCGATGGAAGGAAATTTGTAGAACAAATAATGATATTCCTGAAGGGACCTTTCCAAAATTCCACCAGCAGGATTCGCTCACTGCCTTTGAATCAACTACATTCTTCCTTTCATATGAATTAGACAATGGTATGTTTTCTCTTCACTTTTGCTTTCTTAGAATTAACTTATTTCCACATTTGGTCATAACCATGATGTTTTCAGAACTAGCATGCCTTTTCTTTATTTAAGACTTGAAAGATGATTATTGCTCTTTGTAACAGTTCATTTTATTATCCTATTCAAATTTCTATGTGTCTAAAACATTATATTTTCTAAGCTTCATAAAACTGAATTTACATTTAAATGCAATCATTTTACTGGAAAAAGACAATCCTTTAAATCATGGCTTAGTTCAGCTTTAAATGTAGAGCTACAAGATTATGTCAATCACACAAAATGAAGTATTTATATTAGATGTAACATATTTCTTCATAAAGGTATTTATATGCTAATTGAGAATGATCACTTCTAATACATGATTTCTCAAACTAAGCCAGATTAGTTTTTGAAAAAGACTCAGTGGCAACAATCTAGACAAAAAAATAAAACAAAATCATACAGTTGCTCCAAAAAGGTTATACTTCACAGGAGAGAGAGAACATATTGAATTATGAAGTCTATGGAGAGCAATAAGTCTTTTGAATATATTTATGCAAGTTTATCTATTATAATTCTAATTTTGTTTTCAGATACATTTAGAAACAAATTAGGTGCCTTGATATAAATTTAATTACTCTAATCCAAACGCCTTGGATGAAATAACAACATTTATGTAATCTGGCCCAGAAAGAAAATCATACACAATAGAATCAAAAACATGAATCCAGATAAATTGTATATGTCCTACATTGATAATATAAATATGATCACATTAGAAAGCATCATTTGCAAACAAACACACTATAAGTCTATATAGTTATTAAAGAATATACATAATCCCCTGAATTCAATATAAAAACTTTGTTATTTTCTCTGAAATAAATGCTATGCTGACATTTATAATATTTTATAACATCAGGATACCAGGGCAGTGCCTATGGCTCAAAGGAGTAAGGTGCCAGCCCCATATGCCAAAGGTGACAGGTTCAAACCCAGATGTGGCCAAAAACTGCAAAGAAAAATCAGAATATCTTAGTTTGCAAGGGAAATCTACATAGGCATATACTAAATGGAGAATTGTTGTAAAGATCTTGGGGATATAAAAAGGAAAGACAAAAACAGCTAGGCCTCTGATAAAACAGACACAAATTTATGGGCAAATAAATTCCTTAGAGGGTCTGCGATGATTCAAGAACAACCCTGGTTGCTATCTCTTTTGACATAGCATCCACCATTTCCTGGACTTCTGCCCCATCACTATGGTGATAAGTATCTCTAGCTAATCTGTTCTTTCTGCCCACTAACTATTGGTATAGATAAAAAATTTTATTTTGTAGTTGTTATCAACTGTAAGACATTCTTCAAAGATTCCCATTACAAGATTATTTTCCAACTTTACTGAAGTCAAAAAAGTATGTCAGCCATTTGTTAATATAAATGTATCAACATCATCTTTTTTTTTTTTTTTTTTTTGGATACAGAGTCTCAAGCAGTTGCCCTGGGTAGATTGCCCTGGCGTTGAAGCTCACAGCAACATCAAACTCTTTTGGCTTAAGCAATTCTCTTGCCTCAGCTTCCTAAGTGCCTGGGACTACAGGTGCCTACCACAATGCCCAGCTATTTTGTTTGTTGTTGTTGCAATTGTCATTGTTTAGCAGATCTGGGCTGGGTTTGAACCGGCTAGCCTGGGTGTATGTGGCCGGCACCCAACCTCTGAGCTACGGGCACTGCTGAATGGATCAACATTATCAACACACATATATTTGCAAACACTAGCTACTTAATGAATGCCATCCCCAAATGAATTCAATATAAAAATTTGCTCAGACTCCCTGCTCGTGACCTGACATCTTCTTCCACTGCCCATCCTGTTTTTACTTTGAGTGAACTCCTGAGGTTCCCTCCTGCTTGAAGTAAGAATAGACCCCTCATACTGCACCTTGCTCAAACACTATCATATGCTTCAAATATCTAAGAGATATTAGTGAGAAAAGTATTGTTTCAATTTTTCTTTCCTCGTGACTTGGAAAAAGTTATTAGTTTTTTGTTTGTTTGTTTGTTTGTTTTTAGTGTTTGTTTTTTTAGGGAATGGGCAGATCTGAGCTATAATTTGTTTTGTACACATTATGGAATTAAAAATTATCACTTCCCTATTGCATTGGCTCATCCTTCTTCCATCAAGATAATGTACCATGTTGTCCCTGAAGGTAAAATCTTCACGATAGTATCGATGACCTTCATAGTCATAGACTTCAGGGCCTCTTCCATTCATGTTTAAACACATCTAATTTTCAGGCTGTTCATGGCCTGAGCTTTAAGACTGTACGTTTTAGATGTTTTTGCATTGTCAAAGAGATGTTAACACATCAGATTGAACAAAAAAAGTAAAACAAAAAAAAGTGCAATTATAATTGGTGTGAAGTACCTAGTGCTGTGTCTGTGGCCTAACAGTAAAAAGATCTGAATAAAAGAAAATGAAGCAGAAAGA
This sequence comes from Arctocebus calabarensis, assembly GCA_963573935.1. Lineage (NCBI taxonomy): Eukaryota > Metazoa > Chordata > Mammalia > Primates > Lorisidae > Arctocebus > Arctocebus calabarensis. The sequence continues at coordinate 17,816 of CAUYON010110844.1, read as the reverse complement.
GAAATGAAGGCACTGAATATTACTCATTTTCTCTTACCCTAAGGTCCTGCCCAGTGAAACCTCTCTATTTTCTCAGGATTAGGGTATTCTAAAGGTCAATATGTTCTCAACATTTTCTGGATTCCTCTTCATGTATTAAATAATGTCTCTAACAGGCCTCCAATATTATATTAAATTCAAAATTATTCAAATATTATGAATAAAAAAAATCAAAACAATGAAAAACTCTATCACTTCATCATGACCTGAGGCCATGATGGATATTAACTGTCCATCGCTGTGACCTGAGTCCCCCTCCCAGAGCTTAGCTCTGTTCTGAGCTGCTGCATGGTCTGAGCATGCATAATAACCTGAAGGATAGACATTGATAGAGTGGGAAGGGGGACAGCTACAGGAGAGCACATTTCAGTAGATTAAGTGAGGCAGAGAGAGAGCAGCCAAGCAAAAGTCTTGACCATAATACCAAATAGGTACAGGGGGATGGATGCTCCAGAACATTCGTGCAGATTTGTATTTTCCAGGCTAAGAGATAGAGCTCTGTGATGATGCAAGGTGACACGGTCATGATGCTATCATGGGAACAAAGCAATAAGAACATGAACCTGGAGCACATGCTTCCCTGCTTTCCCTAGAGTTTCATAGACTTCATCAGGCACTCTAGGTGTATGGAGCTTGCCCTCTTATAACTTATGAACCACGACCAATTATTACAGGGATTTGCCACAAACAGGTCTTCCTCAACTGTTCACCTGCCTCATCTCACTTTTCCTGGGAAATATCTTGTCCTCTGAGAAAGTTGTTCATTTTCAGAAATAAAATCTAAATAAAATTAGACATTTTATATAACATATAGAAGTAAAAACAGAGTAGCTATGATTTAAAATCACTAAATGATCAGTAAGACAAGACATGCAAAAATAGCCGGGCATTGTGGTGGGCGCCTATAATCCCAGCTACTTGGTAGACTGAGGCAAGACAATCGCCTAAGCCCTGGAGTTGGAGGTTGCTGTGAGCTGTGTGACTCCAAGCACTCTACTGAGGGCGTTAAAGTGAGACTCTGTCTCTAAAAAAAACACAGCAATAAATGAAGTGGAAAGACATTGCAGAGATGAAGCATGTATTAGACCAACAAATCTGCAGACTAAATCATCACCTCACTTAAAGTGAACACAATCCTTGATGTGGCAGGGTTAGGAACTGTCTCATTGCACTGACATGAGATCAGCTCTTCGCTCTCCCAATTATTTTAACCTCAGACACAGAACTTCTTTTTGTAACAGTGTTTTTCATCCAAAGTTGAATTAATACCTATACTGTATAGTTTTGGGATATTTAAATGAGGAAATATATTTGAAAGCACACATAGACTCAAACTATAATTACTGTTTTTGGTGCTTTTGAAAATTTATATCTAGCGTCTATACTCTAGTACCTGAAAAAATAATCAAAGGCAAATTCAAAAGTAACCACAGGTGCCATTGCACCACTCTGTAACTATACTAAAATCACTGGATTTCATACTTTAAATGGATGCAATGTGTGTTATGTTGGTATTATATCTCAACAAAAGTGTTTTATACATACATGAAAATACACATATATATATTTGCATAACCTTCTACATTTATAACTTAGTCACTCAAATGCAGATGCTGAGAGATCCAGAAATAGTTTCAATGCCTCTTCAGCACATTAATGAAGAAAATTTCAGGAGCAATAAAATGTAACCTGGGTCATGAAGACAACCTTCAAAGTTGAAATAAATTCATCCTCCAAATAAACTAAAGCAGTCACACTCCAAGTCACAAAAGCCATCTGTTCTCCCAGGGAGTTGTACAGCCCTTCTGCTCTGCAAATTAGAGATGATTCTGCCACAGAGGATTCATTTGTGCCATTGACCTGACAGGCTCTATATAGACATAAAGTATTGTTGTGCTGTTGTATATGTCCCACATGCCTTTTCATTGATATGTACAGTGTCAAAAGAAAATTTTCCCCATGCTGCTCCTCAATGAAAATTGGAAAAGCAATATACTATTATTATTATTAATCCACTAGGAACTCAAAACATTTCTCCCTCAAGCATATTTATACCTTTGACTAAGAGTGTGACTGATGTTATGATATTGCATTGTCGTTGAGGTTATCTTATAACTTAGAAAATAGGCTGTGTATTGTATTTTGATCTTCCTGTTTTATATCATGACATCTTAAGCAAATGTCAGCCATGTTTTTTAGTTTTACAATCCTAGGATGCCTCCCTGTCGTGCTAGAATCTGCTAATTATGCTTCATCAGATGTATGTCAGTTTCACAACTATGACTTACTCCTTTGTCTTAATGATTCATTCTTTTCTTAGTGTGGCCCCACCTCTGGCTACATGGAAGGATTCTTGGAATGGCATCTGATGAAAGTTGAGCCAACCAACCTCTGTTTGCCAAGGATTTTATTAACTAGAAATGAAAAAAGGGATTCAGTGAAAGTGGAAGCTATGAGGTTTGATGCTCAGAAAATCATGATGTGGAATTTCCCACCAGGTGGAAGAAGCTGGCCTGCAGGGTGATCACAGGTAACATGTACAGTAAAACAAAGCTGTGAGTGGAGTACCAGTCCCCACCCACCTTGCACCGAGTTTCATGGACCCCTGAATCCAATTTGTATCATTACACCTTGCAGTGACAAGAGCCAGCAGTTTCCCATTTTTAAATGTACTTTCTTTTATTATGAACCATAAGAATTATAATTATTAACTTTTGAAAACACTTAAAAGATAATGTCAATTCTCTTCAATGTCACATAAATATGAAAATTTACATAGAGCACTTAGAACTTCATCTCAGATATATATATGAGATTTTAATAAATAAAATAATAAACTTATTTTAAGAAATTGACTCACATGATTGTGGAGTCCAGTACACCTGAAATCTGTTGAGCAGCCTGGCTAGTGGATACTCAGCAGAATTTTTCTTTTCTTTTATTTTTTTTGAGATAGAGTCTCACTTTGTCACCCTTGGTAGAGTGCCATAGCATCACTGCTCACAGCAACCTCAAATTCTTGGGCTCAAATTCTCTTGCCTCAGACTCCCAAGTAGCTAGGAGTACAGGTGCCCACCACAACTCCTGGCTATTTTTAAAGATGAGGTCTTGCTCTAGCTCAGACTAGTCTCAAACTCATGAGCTCATGCAATCCACCCACCTTGGCCTCCCAGAGTACAAGGATTACAGGTGTGAGCCAACATGCCCAGCCTAACTCAGGCAGCATTTGATGTTATAATCTTGAGACAGAATTCCTCTTTCTTCAGTAAACCTCAGTTTTTGCTCTTATAACCTTTAGCTGATCATAAGAGATTTACCACATTACCGAGGATAGTCTCTTTTACTTAAAGTCAGCAGAAGTTAACAAGATATATAAAATATGGAACCTCTATAACAGCACAGACTAGTGTTTGATAAACAACCCCATACTCTAGCCAAGCCTTGACTAATTATCACATTGTCCTTATTCTACAAATATCTGACTACATAGATGGCAAGTTCTAAAAATCTTGTACATCATTTTGTCCTCTCATTTGAGGAAACAAAGCATGTCCATAAAGAGAATATGCCAGGGCTTTAAATGTAGCCTCAGGATTTTGAAGCCAGTAATAAAATACTCAGATAATATTCTTGCAATGTATAAAGTCAGCAGAAACCCTAAAGTGAATTAGAGACCCCTGTAGGTACAACAAGACCATCAATTACTATCCTAGATATAAATATCAAGTATTTATCCAATAATAGGTAAAAAGCTTTTATGTAAACTTGTGCATGTAATGTTTTGCTGTTGAGACTTATACATAATTCCAGCTGAAATAACAATTGCTAGCTCAGCATCTGCCAAAAAAAGTTTGAAGGAGTATACATTTATATACTTAATACAACTGCATATCCTGCGCTTGGCCATAGTAAAAAATGAATATACTTTTAAACAACATCTGATAATGACTGAAATATCATATGGGACAAGTCATTCATACTTTTCTTTCTAACACACAGAAGTTTGTCATGCATTTAATATCTTCTTTCTTTAAAACTGTTGCATTAATGCTACTGGTCAAATATCTGCACACATTTTTCTGAATATCTAGTTTCATATTCACCACAGAGTGATTCAGTAGATTGATTTGGGGTCAATAATTTAGCATAACAATCTTCAAATAGGGCAGCAAAACAAGAAAAAAAGAAGTAAGACAAGAAGTGAGGGGAAGGGTGCATTTGTTTAAGCCTTGGGCAAAATATAATATTTTAAATTAAAATAGATAAAGATTTGGAGGAGGAGAAATTGAATTTAAATTCATGCCTTCACTTTTATACTAGCTGTGCAATCTCTGGAAAATCCCAAACTAAATTTCTTCCTCTGTAAAAGTGAGATAGCGATAACAATTTTACACAGTTGCTATAAATATGAAATGCAAAAGGCACTTAGCACAATGCGTAGCATAGACAAGTGTTCAGAAAATGCACACTAATTTTATTATTCTCTCTGAGTTTTAGTTTTTCTCATCTCTATAATTTAGAGAATTAGGCTAAATGACTCCCTGGGTGTAGTTCTCTTCCACATTTGTGCATTTTAATTACTAGCAATAAATTCATTTGCACTTTAAATAGTCAATTCCACCAAGTTTTCTATACCCTGACATCTCTTCAAAGGCGGCTTAGATCAGGACTTATCTATAACATTTATCTTGTTTGTGACATTTTTTCACTAGAAATTGGTGCTACAGAAACTATGTGGTATTTTACTTGTAATAGCAAATAGTTATTCTTAATTGACTTAGTCTCTGTTCCTATGAACATATTCTGCTTTAGAGAATAAATATGGCTGAAATCGTATATTCTTAATTTTAATCAAAGACTAGCAATCTCAAAATTTTAATGGTTTTCAGATAACAAATAAAATTTCCTTATGGATAGTAGGGCAGAATCCAAAAATAAATCTGCCTGGCTCTTTTGAAAATAAGTATTATCAGAGTGATTCACTGGTTATGGTAACAATCTTAGAAGGGTACAGGCAAACCTTACTAAATGCACAATACGAATGTCTTCATATAATAACTGAGAAAATGCCAGGAAGTCTATGTTAATCAGTTTGATGAAAATAGTTAAGGTTGTATATGAAATCAGCACATTGTACCCCTTGATTGCACTATTGTACACAGCTATGATTTAATAATAAAGACAATAAAATAAAAAAAACTACATTTGAATTAAAGCATTTGAAAAAATTCAATATCCTTTCATCATAAAGATGCTTAACAAAATTAGTATAGATGGAATATACCTCAAAATTATAAAGGTTACATATAACAAACTTATAGCCAACATCATATTGAATGGGGAAATTTTCAAAGCATTCCAAATTAGAACTGGAACCAGATAAAGTTGCCCACTTTCGCCACTTTTATCCAACACAGTAATGGAAGTCCTAGCCAAAGCAATCAGGCAAGAGAAGGGAATCGAGGAAATACAAATGAGGAAAGAAATGGTCAAACTACCACTCTCTGATGACAGGATCTTATACCTAGAAAACCCCAAAGATTCAACTAAGAGACCTTTGGAATTGATAGCTAACTTCAGCAGTGTCTCAGATTACAAAATCAATGTACACTAATCAATAATTTTCATATATGCTAACAATAGTAATCTGATAATCATATCATATATGCAATACCTTTCTCAGTAGCAACAACAACAACAACAAAAAACATGTAGGAATATATTTAACTAAAGAGGTGAAAGACCTCTACAGGTAGAACTAAAACACTGAGAAAAGAAATCACAGAGGATGTAATCAGATGGAAAAAAAAAATCATGGTCATGGATCAGCAGAATCACATTGTTAAAATGCTACATATATATACTATACTACCCAAAATAATTTACAGATTCAATGCAATCCCCCTTAAAATAACAATGTCATTATGCAGCCTTAAAGAAAGATAGAGACTTTACCTCTTTCATGTTTACATGGATGGAGCTGGGACATATTCTTCTTAGCAAAGTATCTCAAGAATGGAAGAAAAAGTATCCAATGTACTCAGTCCTACTATGAAACTAATTTATAGCTTTCATATGAAAGCTATAACCCAATTATAGCCCAAGAATATGGGGAAAGGGAGGGGAGGGGAACGGGTAGGATAGGTGGAAGGAGGGTAATTGGTGGGACCACACCTACCATGCATCTTACAAGGGTACATGTGAAACTTACTAAATGTAGAATATAAATGTCTTAACATAATAAGAAAATGCCATGAAGGCTATGTTAACCAGTTTGATGAAAATATTTCAAATTGTATATAAAATCAGCACATTGTACCCCATGACTCAATTAATCTACACAACTATGATTTAATTAAAAAAATGTTATTTGTTAAAGATCTAGAAAAAATAATTCTGTGCTTCATATGGAACCAGAAAAGATTCTGAATAGCCAATGAAATATTATGCAATAAGAACAAAGTAGTAGGCAATTCTTTACCAGGATTCAAGCTATACTACAAGGCTATACTAATCAAAACAGCATGGTACTGCCACAAAAAACAGAGACATAGATCTATGGATCATAGAAGAGAACCCAGAAATGAAACCACCCTCATAGTCACATCTATTCTTTGATAATGCAGACAAAAACATACACCAGAGAAAAGAAGCCCTATTCAAAATGGGAAAACTAGATAGTTACATGTAAAATACTGAAATAGGATCCAAACCACTCACAAAAACTAGATAGTCACACGTAAAAGACTGAAATAGGATCCAAACCACTGACCACTCACAAAAATTAATTTATGATGGATAAAAGATTTACCCTAAGGCATGAAACTATAAGAACTCTAGAAGAAAATATTGGAAAAAAACTCTTACAAATATTGGCCTGGGGAAAGAATTTAAGAAGCCTCCAAAGGTAGTCACAGTAACAACAAAAATACACAAATGGGACCCAATCAAATTGAAAAGTTTCTTCAAAGCTAAGGACACAATAAATAGACAATCTACAGAAGAACAGGAGAGAATATGGGCATGCTGCACATCCAACAGAGGGCTGATAACCAGAATCTACACAGAACTCAAGTACATCAGCAAGAAAAAAAATCAAACAACCCTATTAAAAAACAGAAAAAATACATAATCAGAAACTGTTAAAAGGAAGAAGTATAATGGCCAAAAAACACGTGAAAAAAATGTTTAACATCTCTAATCATCAGGGAAAACCATAATGAGACATTATGTAATTCCAGTGAGAGTGACTCATATCAAAAAGTCCCAAATGACAGATGTTGGCATGGATGTGGAGAAAAATGAACACTCATTCCACTGTTGGTGAGACTGCAAACTAGTACAACCTCTATGGCAAGTAGTATAGAGATAGCCCAAAGAATTAAAAGTAGGCCTACAATCTGATCCAGAAATCCTAGTACTGAGCATACCCAAAAGAAAAAAAGACATTTTATCAAAAAGATACTTACACTCATACATTTATAGTAGCACAATTCACAATTACAATTCCACAAAGATGTGGAAACAATCCAAGTGCCTATCAATACATAAGTTGATTAATACAATGTCATATGTGTATACTATGGAGTACTACTCAGCCATAAAAAATGATGATTTAGTTTCTTTTGTAACAACCTCAATGGACCTAGAGAGCATTCTTCGAAGTGAAGTATCAGAAGAACGTGAAAACAAACACCATATGTATTCAGTACTATTTGATCAACACTATGTGTTCATATGGATAGGAGAAGGATAGCTTGTCAAATCTACATCTAACTGGGGCAATGCACATATTCTAGGTAAAGGACACACTTATAACTCTGACTTAAAATGTATAAAAGCAAACTTTGTAACCAAGTTGCATATACCCCTATAACATTCTGAAATTAAAAATAAATAAACACATAAAATAAAAACCCATCATGATCCTGTTCCAAATAAGTTTCTAAATGTAATTCTGCAATTAGACACAATCTGGCCAAACAACAAAGAAGTCATCTGATCATGAGCTTTTCTTTGTTGACAAACTTTTTGTTACTGATTCAATCTCACTGATTGTTACTGGTGTGTTCATATTTTCTGTCTCTTCCTGGTTCAATCCTGGTAGCTTGTATGTGTCCAAGAATTTTCTATTCCCTCTAGATTTTCCAATTTGTTGGCATGTAGTTGTTTATAATACTTTCAAATGAGCCTCTGTATTTCTGTGATATCCATTGTAATGACTCCTTTTGGTTTCTGATTTTATTTTTCTTAGGTTTTAGTCTAGCTAATAGTTTGTGGATCTTGTTTGTCTTTTCAAAACAATCCACCTTCTAATTTTGTTGATTTTCTATATTTTTGTCTCATTTTTATTTCTTCTCTGATTTTTATTATTTCATTCCTTCTATACACAGTATCTAACTTCAAAATGTGTGACAAAGCGATTGTAACCAAAACTACATGGCACTGGCATAAAAACAGTCCCATAGACCTATAGAACAGAACAAAGAATCCAGAAATAAATCCACATATTTACAGTCAACTGACTTCCAACAAAGATTCTGAGGCCATACCCAACTATCAGAGAAAGGATAATATCTTGAATAAATAGTGCTAGAAAAACTGGATATCTATATGCAAATGAATAAAACTTGACCCCTCTCTCTCCAAAATAGATTAAAGACTAAAATATAAGACCTGAAAATATAAAACTACTAGAATAAAATATAAATAAAATGCTTTGGGGCATTCATCTTGCGAAAGACTTTAATAGATAAGACCTCAAAAGCATAAGCAATAAAAGCAAAAATATACAATGGGATTATATCAAACTAAATAGCTACTGAGCAGTCAAGAAACATTCAATAAAGTAATACCTTGCAAAATGCGAGAAAATATTTGCAAACTATTTATTCAACCAGGAATCTCTATCCAGAATAAACAAGGACTTAAACAACTCAACGGAAAACAAATAATCCAAAAAATGTGGTATATGTACATAATGGACTGTTATTCAGCCATAGGAAGGGTGAAATCTTGTCATTTGTAGCAACGTAGATGAGTCTCCAGGGTATCATATTAAGTGAAATAAACCAAGCACAGAAAGGCAAATACATGTTCCCATTAATATGCAAAAGCTAAAAAAGTTGATCTCAAAGATGCAGAGAATAAAATAGTGATCCAGTAGAGTCTGTGAAAGATAGAAGAGGGAACTAGAAAGAGGTTAGTTAAAGGATAAAAAACTATAGCTAGATAGAATAAGTTCTAGGTTCCTACCACACTGGAGAGTGACTATAGTCAATAAGAATTTATTGTGTATTTTCAAGTAACTATTAATACATGAGAGGATTTCGAATGCCCCCAATGCAAAGAAATGATAAACATTTAAGATGATGGATATGCTAATTACCCTACAACACCCTACACATATGTACTGAAATATCACTGTTCCTATAAATGTATACAACTATTGTAGCAAAGAAACAAAACCAAAAAGTGGAGGAAAGGTGGGATATTTAAATACATACCCACATACAAAGAAGACAACCCTGTAAGGACAGAAAAAGACATTGTAGTTATAATTGCACAAGCAAAGGAATGCCAAGAATTGCCCAGTACCTACCAAAAGCTGAAAGAAGCAAGGAGGGATTTTTGTTATAGCCTTTCAAGAGAGCCTGGCACTACTAGCACCTATATTTCAGTTTTCTAGCCTCCAGAACTTAAAAAATTTCTTGTTCTTTTAATTCACCTAAGTTTATACTACTTTTTTATGGCAATGCCACAAAATTAGTGCAGCCAAAGAAATACTTTATTCTGTGGAGAATTTAATATTCCACAGGAAAGTCTAGTGAACTGCTATTTTCAAAATGGATCTGTTGTGGCCCTTCCACACCTTAACCATCCTTCATAGTTAGGTCGAGACTTTCACTATGTCCTCTTCAATTACTATGGCCCATATATACCTCTCCCTCTAGTGAACTCACTTACCCCATATCACTAAGCACTTACTCACTACCTTGTAGTGTACTTGAATTATTTCATTTGAAAGAGCCCCCTCTCTCTACTGTGATGCAAGATTACATTGTGCTATGCAGTGCTGACTGGTTTGCACATTAAGATTATATATACATGTATATGTCATAACATTTTGTTCTGTTCCCACTTTTTATCTTGTGATATCTGAAGCGGAAAAATTGGTACCCTGTGGAATGTATCTGATAATATTTGCTAAGTTTGGAATTTTACTTTGCTGAGTGGAGTATACAGAAGATTGTCACGGATTAGAAAGGAAATTTCTACATACTGTGCAGAAGAGAAAAAATACTGACAATGAAGACCCGGAACCTATACAGCTAAATAGAAACTTGGGGAAGAGGAAAATAGCTTAACTACTGACTTTTCAGTGTGCCATGTTATCTTCTCAATCACCTCAAGGAAACTTTAGTAAAATTCATATGAATTACCAATATCTTCAGAATTAATTTTGTGTTGAGAAGGAGGATGGATGCATCAAACTTTAATGTTGCTGAGAAGCAAAGGCAAGGTTACCAGTCATGTTGCAATAACAGATATTATCCATGTCTGTCTCCCACTTAAACTGTTACCTGCTAGAGGTAGAGGAGTTTCTGAAGAAACTCTGGATTCTTCACTTTTCCTAGCATTATCTTTTGTGCATGATATAATAGCAAATATTTCTGAATGCTTTTATGTGCTAAATGCTATAAATATAATTTTGTTATGATGCATGAAATGTTTCTAAAGAACCAAGACACTTTAAGTGAATTGCCCAAATTGTATGGTTTCTAAGCAGCAGAAAACGTTTTTGGGCCCAGGCAAGTGGAACCCAGAACTTACACACTTAGACACCCAGCTATACTGAATCCTTAGTGTGTAAGCAGCTGCTGAATGAATGCAATGAATAAGTATTTGGTGCTTACTAAGTACTAATATGTTAATACTTAGGGTTCATTTCTGGTCTTTGATGTGAAAGAATAGGGAAATATTTGTTCTTCTCCATAAAACACTTTCATGGCATAGATAAGGGTATTTCTAGGTAATATACCATGAATAGTTCCTCTCCATAAAACACTTTCATGGCATAGATAAGGGTATTTCTAGGTAATATGCCATGAGTAATTCCTCTCCATAGAACACTTTCATGGCATAGATAAGGGTATTTCTAGGTAATATGCCATGAATAGTTCTTCTCCATAGAACACTTTCATGGCATAGATAAGGGTATTTCTAGGTAATATGCCATGAATAGTTCCTCTCCATAGAACACTTTCATGGCATAGATAAGGGTATTTCTAGGTAATATGCCATGAATAGTTCCTCTCCATAGAACACTTTCATGGCATAGGTAAGGGTATTTCTAGGTAATATGCCATGAATAGTTCCTCTCCATAGAACACTTTCATGGCATAGGTAAGGGTATTTCTAGGTAACACCCTTATCTAGATGTCACTGAGTAGATTCCACTCAGGGACCAGTGTTCATCTTCCCTCCTGGAATTTCTATTTCAACCTCAACAAAAAGACCTCATGCGCACGCAGGTCGCCACCAACAAGAGAACATAATAAGCAGTAAAAGTGAGTGGAGATTTAATGCTCAAGATAAGTCAAAAGACTGGAGCAAATCCACAGGACCCATGCTTTCTAGAAAAAGCAGCTAAGTGAGCAATTTGTGTATCTGATGCAAGTAGGGTGTGAACTGTGAGATATCAGTGATTGGCCTGAGTTATCTTCCCCCTTGTTTTTCAGTTTTTAATCATTTGACCATTTCTAAAAAACAAAAGAACAGGACAAAGTACACTCAGAGAAATACATTAGTTAATTCAAAAATGTGATGGCTCAAATAGTAAGGAAAGCAAAAACAAAACAGAAAATAAGCAAAATTTTGGATTAAGCCTGCAAGACCAACATGATTAAAAGAGAAAAAAAATCTTAGCTAAAAATTAAGGTCTCCAGTTTTCTCTGATTGAACTATTTATTAAGTAAGTATATTATAAAAATAAATTGAGGACACACAACTTCTCCGAACATGGTTTGATGAGGTGTGCATAAAAGTGAAAAATGAAGCTTGCTAACAAGATGCTGAGAACATAAAGAGGGAGAAAAATTTTAAGATCACAGAGACATAACTTAATAAAAATGTGATGCAAAGAAAGTTTACAACTTATTCAATTCTACCTCTAGATTTTATGGCTCTCAGTCTTCTATTTTTCTACTCTTGTATAAAAATCAATGATTATATTTCTAATGAATAGTTTTTATTGTACTGGTTTAAGTCCAAGCTAGTAACAACTGCCACATCATGTTTTCCATAAATATTAAGGCCATATTTTAAGAGATAAGGCTATTTGTTCTTTAATTTTAAAAGGAACCAAATAAGAACTGACTGGAAATTTTATTAAGAAGTGACTTTCATGTTACTCTTGTTTTCACTTGTGGAAAATGGAATCATAAATTCTTGTTAAGGATTTGCTTTTTCAAAATGAGAGTAGAAGCTGGAAATACTGGGAGAATGTTATAAATGATTGAATATAACCAGGAGGACCCTCCAGAGGAACTAGATTTCCAGGACACTCCTTTTTACACATAAAATCCTGCCTTATTTTGTAGAACAACAGGAAATTATTAGTCCTAGTTATTCACACCCCATATCTGCTTAAATCCAGGGGAGACTGTTGGTTGCCATTGCCTTTGGTAGTGCTGGGTGAAACCATTGTCTAATCCTGGTCCTTTATAATCTTGTATAATCTGTGAGAACAAGCCTAAATACCCTTAGCCCAGTGTAAGGGCATGAAAACCAAATTGCAGATCACCACTTGGACTCCAATTTGCTCACATTCGACAATGTGGTTTAAATACTGGGCCTTCTAAACTTGAGACTACCCGTTATGCAACCTAGACATAGCATTCGACCCAATGGAAAAATTGTTCCTTTAACTGCCCTATGACAAAAGAACTACTCTGATTATCACTCAATATGTAAAAGCAACAATTCAGATCAGATTGGCGTAGACAAGTAGGACTTTTGAGGTGCCAAGGTAAGATAAAAATAAATGTGTTGCTCATTAAAATGCCGTTTCGTTGGCCCCAGTGCAGCTCTGTTAAGTTATAGTCTCTAAATAGCTTGTTGTAATTCATTTACAAATGCTTCACATTCATAGCGCCATTTGGGAATGATGGAAACATTTTAAAGAAACCTGGGTGAGGGGAATAAAGTTCTGTGAATTAAACTAATTAAATTGATATTCTCCTAGTCCCACAAGTTCAGCTATATCTCATTCAGAGATATTAATTAATCTAAAGAAAACTGTATACCCTGAAGGGAATGGTCTCTTTAAAATGGGAAATCTAAAGAAATAAATATGGCCAATACATGCTTAATGTGTATTTTTCATTAAAACTTAAATGCGTGATTCTTAAACACATAAAAAGTTAGTGATTGTCAAGGATTTCTAGCACCTACTAATAGGATAACAAGTCAGACAGTATCTTGGTTCAAAGAAGAATTTGAGACAATGAATATTTATTCTCAATGAAAGAGATAACACCAAAATATTGTTGCAAAGTTTGATATAAAACTTGTAATATCATAGGAGCAATAAAACTATAACCTCAGGATTATCTTTTCTACTCAATGAAAATCAATCATATCAATATTGGAAAAAGTCTGTAAGTTAATATGCAGCCTCAGGGAGCCTCTGATGTTTTATGTGTTCCAGTATGGTATTCTAAAAATCTGCAATTTTCTCCTTATCTCTGGGTTTGGATATTTTTCATAATGAAGCCCAGCAATGATCCTGGGCTAGATGCTAAAATCAGAAGATATGAGCTATTTAGTCAGCAGAGATCTTCTGTAGCAGTGTAGAAACATTCTTTGGGCTTCACCTTACCCCCAGTAAAGTATCTGTCAGGAATATCCAGCTCTATTTGTGCTTTCTCTTCATTAACATCTAACACTAGTTAAGAGCAAAATGTGGCATTTGTAATATTTAACCTATTTCTCAGTTCCTTGTTTTGTAAAATTTAGGAAAAAAAGAATACCTATTTATCAGACTATTGAAATATTTTTAAAAAATAAATGTAACAGAATCAGAATGCAAATGACACATTGCAAAAATTGGGAGTTTTGTTTGATGCTACCATGAAGAGTATCGTCTCTTTGATTTGATTCTCAGTGTAACTGTTGCTGGCATGTACGAAAAAAAGGCTACTGACTTGTGAACATTGATTTCATATCCTGAGATGTATTTCTTGATCACTTACAGGAGTCTCATAGTTGAGTCCACGGTGTTTTCTAAGTATAAGATCATATCATCAGCAAAAAAATGATAGTTTGACAACCTCTGTTCCCTTTTAGATACCCTTGATATTCTTCTCCTGCCTGATTGGCTCGGACTTTCAGCACTGTGTTGAATAATAGTGGTGAGAGTGGACATCCTTGTCTGGTTCCAGTTCTGAGTGGAAACGCTTTTGTTTTTTCTCCATTCAGTATGATACTGGCTGTGAATTTGTTGCAGATGGGTATCAGTTTAATTTAACAAGGGATAGAAAGGATCTCTTTAGAGAGAACTATGAAAAAGAAATAGCAGAGGATGTTAGCAGATGGAAGAAAATACCACGCTCATGGCTGGGAAGAATCAACTTTGTTAAAATGTCTATATTACCCAAAGCAATCTATGGATTTATTGGAATACCCACTAAAATACCAATGTCATACTTTGAAGGTCTTGAATAAATAGTTTGATTTTTCCCATAGAACCAGAACAAAAAAAACCTGAATAGCCAAAACAATTCTACAAAATAGGAATAAATCTGGAGCCATCATGTTACCAGATTTCAGGTTATACTACAAGTTTATAGTGATCAAAATAGCAAAGTATTGGCATAAAAATAGAGACATAGATATATGGAACGGAATAGAGAACCTAGAGTTGAAACCAGCCCCATATGATCTTTAATAAAACAAACTGAAGCATACACTGGAGAAAAAGATCCCTAATTAATAAATGGTGCTGGAAAAACTGTTTAGCCACATGTAAAAGACTAAAACTAGATGAATACCTCTCACCACTTATAAAATTTATTCACAATGGTAAAAAAATTAAATTTAAGATATAAAACTATAAAAGTATGGGAAAAACTCTGAATCTTATCAGTCTAGGAAAGGAATTTATGAAGAAGACCCCATTAGCTATTATAGCAACAATGAAAGTAAATAAAGTTAAAAGTTCAAGTTTAAAAGTTTTTGCACAGCTAAGAACACAATAAGCAAAACAAAGAGACAACCTTCAAAAGGGGAGAGGATATTTGCATCCTAAGACTACGACAAAAGTCTAATACCAGAATCTATACAGAACCCAAACAAATCAATAAGAAAAGAGCAAACAAGCCCATTAATGACTGGACAAGAAACATGAACAGAATCTTTTTTCATGAGGACAGAAAAATGGTCAACACACATTTTGATCAAAAAAATGCTTATTGTCTCTAATCATCAGAGAAATGCAAGCCAAAACCACTTTTGAGATATCGCCCAAGTCCAGTGAGAATGGCCCACATTGCAAGGTCCCAAAGCAATAGATGCTGGCATGGATATGGAGAGAAGTGAATAGCCATGCACTGTCATGGGACTGCACACTATTATAGCCTTTATAGAAAGGAGCATGACGAGTTCTCAAAGAACTAAAAACAATTTGATTCTACAATCCCATTACTAAGTATCTACACAAAAGAAAAACAGTCATTTTACCATAAGAACATTTGCACATGAATGTTTATAGCAGCTCAATTCACAATTGCAAAGTTGTAAAAACAACTCAAGTGCCCTTCAGCCAATGAATAGGTAAATAAACTGCAGCATATGTATGTATGCCATAGAATATTATTCAGCAATAAAAAAAGATAGAGATGTTATATCTTTTGTATCAACCTGAAAGGATTTGGAGAACAATCTCCTAAGTAGAATATCATAAGAATGGAAAAGCACGCATCACAGGTACTTAATACTAAGTTGAAACTAATAGATTAACAAGCACATGCTCATATGAGAGACAAACTCAATTAAATTCAAAAAAGGGGGAGGGAAGGGTAGGTTCAGTAAGTTCCACACGTACAATGTGCAAGCATATGGTACTCTTCCTGACTGAAGGATGTAATTGCAGCACAAACTTTAATCTTACCAATGCAACAATGTAATCTAATCACATGCGCCTTCATATAAATCTGAAATTCAAAAAATTATTACTTTTGATCAGTATTTTATATTATCATTTTTCAGATGTCATCATTCAATTATAGTAGGGTCAAGTCACATAAATTCAGAGTACTATTAATTCTTATAGTATATAAACAAAAATATATGCAGAGGATATTAATTCTTAATAGTATATAGTAATAGTATATTAATTCTTATAGTATATAGACAAAAATATATGCAGAGAATATTAACTCTTAATTCAGAGTACTATTAATTCTTATAATATATAGACAAAAATATATGCAGAGAATTCACTAAAGCATCAGTTTCCTATTATTGATTTTCTGATTCTCTTATTTGATTCTTGCATACCAGAACTTCTGCCTGTTTCTAACATGTTTAGGTGCAGTCCTACATAATGGGCCTGGGCCTGTGATTTTCAGACCCCACACTATGCTAATTTCCAATTCACCTGCCAAGAGGAATCACTACGTTTTAAGTGTGTCAATTCTGGCCCCTTTTTCCCATGTTTCCATCTGTCATGCTGTCAAAACCCTTGGTGTATAATTATGCAACAAGTTTATTGAAAAATTTTGATTGATTGGGACATAAACGTGAAATGTTTTTATTTTTTCTAATCTCAGTTCCCTATCTGAGATATATCAAATCCTCCTTTCAGATTCTTTCATTTGGACAGGTTAATTATATGTTTCCATTCAATTTCAGCTCCCCCGCTCATTTTTACCTACCTTAAAGGTGCAGGGGAAAATCAGTAGACCTCTGTGAATACAAATATCCAATCAGGGACTCTGGATTTCTATAAGTGATTCTTTTGGAGACTTTTTATTTTGGTCTGTGGTTAAAAGTTCAGCTTTGAAACAAGAGAGAATGTTCTACTTTTATCCTATTATTGGGTCCACTCTGGATAATCTCATACTTGACCATGCTGTTCTTTATTAATGCTTTATATCTTTGCTCCTGTGCTCCTCTAATAATACTATAGAACATGCCCAGATCTGTCTGCTTTGAAGGAAAGTAAAATACTTAATCTTATTTGCGGGGCTTTAAAACCAACCAAAATAAGGAAGGATAAAGACTGTCATTTCATATTTGTTAAAGGTAATACTGAATATGTTGAGATTTCAATTATTAATATTTATGCATCCAACCAGAATGCACCTCAATTTATAAGAAAAACTCTAATAGACATGAGTAACTTGATTTGCTCCAGCTCTATAGTAGTTGGAGATTTTAATACTCCTTTAGCAGTGATGGATAGATTCTCCAGTAAAAAGCTAAGTAAAGAAATTTTAGATTTGAACTTAACCATTCAACAACTGGATTTAACAGACATCTACAGAACATTTCATCCTAATAAAATTGAATACACATTCTTCTCAGCACCATACTGTTCACAGTATGGAACATACTCCTAAATTGATCACATCTTAGGTCACATGTCTAACCTCAGCAAATTTAAAAGAATAGAAATTATTCCTTGCATCTTCTAGGACCACCATGGAATAAAAGTTGAACTCAATAATAACAGGAATCTGCATACTCAAACAAAAACATGGAAGCTAAATAAC
>CAUYON010110840.1:0-22553 GCA_963573935.1 Arctocebus calabarensis | reverse complement strand
GTCAGGTGTAGTGGCACACGCCTTAGTCCCATCTACTTGGGGAGGTTGACATAAGAGGACTGCTCCAAGCCAAGAGTATCAGGTTGCTGGGAGCTATGATGAGGCCACGGCACCCTACCCAGGGAGACAGAGTGAGACTCTATCTCAAAGAAAAAAAAAAAAAAAAGCAAAGAAAAAGAAATAAACATTGAGTGGGTAGATAAGGGTGTATATACTGAAGACTTTTCCCCGATTTGGTTTGTGTCTTGGGACAAAACCATGCAAATAATTGCTTCCTTTTTCAACTCTGCAGTGTAAATTAATCAGTCCCTGAAGTCTATGACAACTTAGAAGGCATATCAAACTGGTGGAAGCCCAGGAAGGTCAACTGCACTTACATAACAAGCTGTAACCCAATGTCTTTTTCCAAGCACGTAGGTCTCTTCTGGACCTGAGGTACAGGCTTTTATCACTATAATAAATATACCATCTTAAATATGGGGATGCTATGGTTAATTTGGAAAGAGATTTTAATTCTGCTCCTTCCACATAATAAATCTGTTTTTACACAGTACTGCTTTCAAATACCTACAAGTCTAATAAAACAAAAATTAAGATTTGGTTTCAACTATAGGGAAAGTTTATGTTAACACTATTTCATGAGTTATATAATCTATTAACCCCAAAATTGGCAGCCATGTTTGTGCTCCAGATAATATTCAGCTGTGTCAAAACTTTAGGCTCGGCGCCTGTGGCTCAATGGGCTAAGGCGCCAGCTACGTACACCTGAGCTGGCAGGTTCGAATCCAGCCCCCCGGCTCGCCAAACAACGACGGCTGCAACCAAAAAATGGCCGGGTGTTGTGGCGGGCGCCTGTAGTCCCAGCTACTTGGGAGGCAGAAGACTCGCTTCAGCCCAGGAATTGGAGGTTGCTGTGAGCTGTGATGCCATAGCACTCTGTCCAGGGTGACAGCTTGAGGCTCTGTCTCAAAAAAAAAAAAAAAAAAAAAAACCAAAAAACTTTAAATTCCGGGGGCCAATTTGTTATTTTGTGTTTTTTTGTGTTATGCCCATGACCCCGTCCCCTAAATACTAATTTCAAATTATCAATAATACTGCCTCCACATAAAAGTTCTCATCTTTCTTTGTCAGCACATTTTTCCTAGCAATTCTCAATCCCTGCCTTCTAACTTCTTCTCCCTGTACTCTTGTTAGATGGGGTGAGGTTTTTAGCTGGGTGCCATTTCTCTGCAAGTCTCAGCTCCTCTGCCCAAGCACACATTTCAGATGGACCCCACCGCAGCAGGTGTGCTCACAGATACAAACAGGGCAACAAAGTCCAGAAGTAAAGACATTACATCTGGGATAAGGACGGCCTTAAGTAAAATACTTTTGGGGAAATTCTTTCCACTTTCCTTCTGCCTTCCTTGAACCTAGTATGTCTGTTTTGCTTTTTTAAATGAGTGGAGAACTACTGCTCATTTTCATAGGACAAGGAATTTGGAGTCAACTTCACAAGGCAATGAATTTTTCTCTAAACTTAAAAGACTATCTTAAGAAAATGAATTACGACACCTAACAATCTTTCACAGAACATGAAAAGTCACCTTTTAAAAACAATGACTGCTTTGAAGTTATTCAGTCCTCCCAGGCAAAAAAGTGAACTGAGGGAGGATTAATAAAAAAAAAAAAATTTTTTTTTTTAGAAAGCTTTTATGTCACTTTCCTACTACTAAATAATACCTCTCTGCAATGATTGCATCTTTTGGCTGACTCACCAAAAATAATGACTGCACAGAGGAGTTTCTGACTACACAATTTCCATTATTCATGCTGTGTGTGGAGTACTCGAAATGTTAGGCGGTTTGACTATTTCCTTATTTTATGCTTTGAACTAAGTTGTATTAGGACAACCAGTTTTTGAACTATACAATGTCCCTTTAATAAACACTATGCCCTAATCTAAGATTGCAAACCTAAAGTAGAAGAAAAATGCACTGAAACAATTAACATTATTGGAGATTAAAATAAAAAAGAAGAGAGCAAAACCTACACACTGACACCACACTTCCTCCGGTAATTTGGTCGCGCCCACTGTGTTGTATCAGGCCCTGGCCACACAAGTGGATCTGCTTAACCATTCTGGTGCTGGTGCAGGATGTGCACTCAGTGGTATTAATGAGCGCGTGAGCTTATAATGTAACCTCACCAGACCATATAACCTCCTGGCCACACAAGTAGAAAATAATTAAAACAAGCAATTTAGCTTTGTAACCAGATGGTGAATGAAAAAACAGACAAAGACTCCTTTTGTGAATGACCTGGGGAACAGCCCCTACAGTTTCTTTTAGAGTTACAGCCTGACCTGTGAAATTAAGGGAAAAGGGGGAATACAAAGGTTCTCATCAGAATTCACTCCTAAAGCACATGTATGTCCTTCTCCCTAGGTCATGACCAGAGAACATCTCGACTCATTCCTTAAATGAATGTCAAGTTTAATTACACCAGTGAAAAACACCAGTGAAAATTAAGTGAGGGCAAGATTCTGCTGTCAGTCTTCAGCACTGAGCAAAGAAATAGCAAAGGTAAGCTTTTAAAATCACTAATGTAGGCTGCAAAACACCGCAAACATCCACTCAGATTCTACAAACATTTTTCCCAAGAAAACAGACAACATTTATAACTTAACATGGATCCATGCCCTTTCTTTTCTTCCCCACAAGGATAAGGGTATTTCATTTCGTGGATGGACAAGGAAGAAAACACTTTAAAATCCAAATAATCCCAACTTTACACAAGAAATCTTGATAACAGTCAAGAAATGCTAAGACAAAATCCAAATGGCTGTGTGACCTTCACAAACTAGACAGAGTATGTGCTGTTTAACCTGCTTATTAAGGATGAAAGCTCTCGATGATGAAAGGGAGACATTAACTACTCTGTGCGCTCTCCAATGGGGACAGAGACAGCAGGAGGCCATCATCCAAGTCCCGTACATCCCATACACACACACACACACAATTCCTGAAGTTCCCCGTGAGGAGCCCAAGAGTAGTGAGTTTGTTTCAGCACAACAGCACAATCTTCCTCAAACCTCGCTTAGATCCCAGCAGGGTATCAAGTCTCCCTTTAAAAGCTACCCTTTTGAGCAGACCTACCCTGGGGCCCACCCCCTGCAGGATTAATCTCAACCACAGAGCTGAGGAATCCCAGACCAGAGTCCCAAAGGGATCATAAAATCGGGATTAAGAAGGGAACTGCAAGCCCAAAGGGACACCAAAATAATTCAAACTAAGTTATTAAAAGGACACTGGTTTCTGGCTCCTTCAATTCAAGTATCAACACAGAGATTTTCCTTGGGTTCTTAAATCTTGTTTTTGACCTAGTTTACTTTCCTTGAACCAATGGGTTCAACAATGGGTATACAGATATTGATGCACAGATACTCAAGGGAAAGTTCAGAACCTAGCAAAACACCACATAGGAGGATATAACATTTGAGGGCCTAAGTTATGTCTCTTTTTGTTGCTGCCCACTGAGCAGTGGCTCATGTATAAGGGGGTGAAAGAGTCCCCACATGGGTGGGGCCTCTGTGGCTACAGATCTAAGGAAAGACCTTTTACTCTCTGCACACTTGACAAGTAACTTCCTGCAGCAGCAATGGCCCATGGCCCATTAACAGGTGCTACACTGTGTAAATGAAGTCATTATCGGTTTTAATAAGGAGAAAGGGTTTCTTGACCATTTTAACTTCTTCCTTTGAGGCCACAGATAGCTACATTATGACTGTGTATGTTCTTAAGTTTAGAGTAAGATAGACTTTGGTCCTTGCTCTAGCACTTACTAAATTTATATGAATTTGGCAACCTGGATAAACATTTTTGTACTTCAAATTTAGCAATGTTCTAAGCAATACACATATATAATCACTTAACCCTCCCAGTGACACAGAATGATCGTAAGTTTTGCTATTACTTAGAGTATCAGCACTTCAAATAACATGCCCAATTCCTAAAGACAAAAGGTACAGAGCAGGGAAACAACTTGCAAGCAAAGGGATCACAGGAATTGGAAGTGAAAGATGTGAATCCAACTAGACTAGCAGTGGCTCACACCTGTAATCCTACCACCCTGGGAGGCCAAGGTGGGAGGATCACTTAAGCTCAGGAGTTTAAGACCAGCCTGAGGCTAAAAATAGAAAAATCAGCTACAAGGAAGGCTAAGGCAAGAGGATCACTAGAACCCAAAGAGTTTGAGGTTGCTGTGAGCTAGGCTGGGTACACTGTCCTCTAGCCTGGAGCAACAGAGTGAGACTCTTAAAAAAAGGAAAAAAAAAAAACAAACTATCAATCATCTTGTAGATACCTGGAACATAGTAGCTGCTTATGAAGAGTAGACCCTGCTCCAAGTTCTATGAATACCATGCAGCTGTGGAAAGGCTCTCTGCTTCTTTAGCAACCACAGCTCTGTTGGGTGAGTGTATTCAACCTTTACGGCAGGAGCTATAAAAGGGCAGGTGTTGTACTATCAAGTCTTCTCTGGGGTGTCACAGGACACTGGCACTTGGACCTCAATGTCCTGATATTTTTCCATTTGTGAACTTTCACTTGGGATAACTCATTTGATCATCATTATTGAACACCTCCAGGAGCTAGTAGTAGGTCTGTGGGAGGATTCAGTGGCAAGTGCAGTGAATGACAGGACACAGCAAAGGAGACCAGGGAAGCTGAGAGAGAGGTGCCTCTGAGAACAAACATGAGAGCCTGTGTAACGTGTTTGGGAAAGAAATCTGAACAAGGTACACACAAGGGCTAATCCAACATGAAGGATCCCTGTACTAGAGGAAACAGAAAAGGCTTCACAAAGGAAGTAACACTCCATCTTAAAGGATGAGAATATAAAAGAGGACAGAGACCTCCTTTAGGCCCAGTTCATCTCCAAACCCATTAATCTCACTGTGAAGACTGCCCTGGAACCGAATTTCTAAAGTCCTGCTACTTCACCCCAAGGAGATTGCTATGGGCTCTTTACCCAAGATCTCTCCATGACTTTTTCAGTTTTTGAGGCTCCCCTCATTCCTAGTCATCGTTTCTCCTTCCCTCCCCACCACATAACACTGTGCAAGACAGGCAGCTGAATTCACACCCCTCTCATATTTACACCTGCCTGAGATGCCATCAGATCTCCCTCCATGACACCAAGTAAACATTACAAATATTAGGAATTTATGTCCAGAGAGACTGACAAGAAATACTAAATCGTGCAGGCAGAAGGGAGACTAGAAGTTATCATTTTTGTCGATTTTTAATTACTTCTTCTAAAAAGGCCTCCAATAAAAAGAGCAGGGAGGGAGGAAGGATGAAGGAGGAGGAAGAAAAAAGGAGAAGGAAGACGGGAGGAAGAGGCACAAAGAGAAGAAAAATAGAAGGGAGCCCAGCAGAATAAGATGGGGGACAGGCGTCTTATCCCCAAAGCAAAAGCCTATCAGCAGTGTTTCTGTTTAGGCCCAAATGTCACTATCAGACTACCAGACACAATTTCACTCTCAAAGGTTGTGCTCTCAGAAAAATGACCTTACTTAAGTTCATTAAATTGGAGGTGGGCGGTTAGAATAAAATTATGTATGAACCTCATATTAAATTAACTTTAATTCTTTTATTTTTTATTTATTTTTTTATTTTTTTTGAGACAGAGCCTCAAGCTTTCTCCCTGGATAGAGTGCTATGGCATCACAGCTCACAGCAACCTCCAATTCCTGGGTTCAAGCGAGTCTCCTGCCCCTGCCTCCCAAGTAGCTGGGACTACAGGCGCCTGCCACAACGCCAGGCCATTTGTTGGTTGCAGCCATCATTGTTGTTTGGCGGGTCCGGGCTGGATTCGAACCCACCAGCTCAGGTGTACGTGGCTGGCGCCGAGCCTTTTTTGTTTTTTTTGAGACAGAGCCTCAAGCTGTCGCCCTTGGTAGAGTGTCGTGGCATCAGAGCTCACAGCAACCTCAAACTCTTAGGCTTAAGCGTTTCTCTTGCCTCAGTCTCCCAAGTAGCTGGGACTACAGAAGCCGGCCACAATGCCCGACTATTTTTTGTTGTTGTTACAGTTGTCAGTGTCGTTTAGCAGGCCCAGGTTGGGTTTGAACCCACCTACTTCAATTTATGTGGCTGGCACCCTAACCACCGAGATACAAGCACCGACCGAAGTAACTTTAATTCTTAAAAGTGAGAGAGTAGGGGCGCCTGTGGCTCAGCGGGCTAAGGCACCAGCCACGTACACCTGAGCTGGCGGGTTCGAATCCAGCCCGGGCCTGCCAAACAACAATGACGGCTGCTACCAAAAAAAAAAAAAATGGCCGGGTGTTGTGGCGGGCGCCTATAGTCCCAGCTACTTGGGAGGCAGAGGCAGGAGACTCGCTTGAGCCCAGGAATTGGAGGTTGCTGTGAGCTGTGAAGCCACAACACTCTATCTAGGGTGACAGCTTGAGGCTCTGTCTCAAAAAAAAAAAAAAAAGTAAGAGAGTAGGGAGGTGCCTGTGGCTCAAGGAATAGGGCACTGGCCCCATACACCGGAGGTGGTAGGTTCAAAACTAGCCCCGGCCAAAAAAAGAAAGAGAGAGACTATAATAGTAGGGGGAATTTTTGAGCACTGACAATTTATATTATCAATATCATACATGTGTTTTCTTTAAATAGAATTTCCATCTTTTGAAGATTAATAATAAAATGCTTACACATTAAGTGATACATTGTTTGAGCTCTGCTTCACTATGACCCAAGGGTGAAAGTAAATGTGTAACACAAAAATCACCATGCTTGATACTTAGGGAGCTAGGAGAGGGTCCAAAGAACATATTGTGTATTTACACTCCCTTGGCATATGTTTGCAATTTCCCAAGATTGGAATGGGGGGGTGGAAATCTTGGGGGGGGGGGTTTAAACCACCCAATATGTAGGTAGATCAGCAATTCCTAAACTGTTTGGTCTCAGCGTCCCTTTCAACTCTTACCAATTGTTAAGGAGTCAAAAGAGCTGTTGTTTACATGGGTTTTAGTCACCATACTAGAACTTAAAATAGAAATTTTAAAAACATGTAGAAACTCATGTGGAAAATAATAAAACCATTACGTCTCAACATAAATATCATTTTTATGAAAACTTTATTTCCCAAAATGAAAAAAATTCATGAGAAAAGTGGCACTGTTTCTACTGTGCAAATCTCTGTATTTTTTTTTTCTACTGTGCAAATCTCTTTAATAACTGGCTTAATGGGCGTCAGCTGGCTTCTCATAACTGAATTCAATCTGATGTGATATCACACACCATGTAGCATCTGGAAAGCCCCAGCACACATTTGGGAAAGGAGAAGAGCAGAAAAAGGAAAATGTTTTTTGGTGTTATTATGACACCACTTTTTCCCTTGCCAACTCCCGTGATCGAGGGATCCCTGGATAGCACTTTGAGAATCACAGTGACAGACAAGTCTGTGGAGGGAAAGCAGAATTTCCTTGACACCAGTCTCTAGTCTTCCGAATTGCAGAGTGAAATGAATGGAGCAATTTGGCAAAAAGAATATTTTGTACCCCTGAACACCCTGCTGGACACAGCACCATCAGAAAGGAAGGGCCTCTGTGTATCAGGGAGTACTAACGGCCTTTAAACACTTTCACACCTAAATCCAAGACAAGCTGTGAATGAACAGGATGCTCACTTTTCTAGACTGCTGATCTGTAATAGAAAATCAATATAGTGGGTCTCCTGACAAGCACTTTTCTTTTAAATCAAATATGGGAGAAGAAACTGGATAGATTAAAGTATGTCATGGTTAGGAGTAATAGTGAGGTTAAATCGAAACTTGTTTCAGTTTGTGCATGCATGTGCACATACACACAAATACTAGGTCTCAGTTAAAAATGTCTTACTACAAATTAAAGATAAAATTTATAAAAATCACCCTTTGGGCAGCACCTGTGGCTCAAAGGAGTAGGGCGTTGGCCCCATATGCCAGAGGTGGTGGGTTCAAACCCAGCCCTGGCCAGAAACTGGGGGGAAAAAAAAAATCACTTCTTCTCGGGTACAAGATATAGATTTTGACAATCTTTACAAGAAAACAAAATTGGAAGAAATACACTGTCTGAAGAGGAAGTGAAGGTGGGAGGCTGGTACCTTAATTAAGTGGAAAAATGCAAGTTTTAAAAGTGCTTTAGTCCTTATTATAGGGGGAAAATTAAATTATACACACATACAAATACATTGAAAACACTTTCTCTACACAGAGGAATTAAACAGGCTAGAGTGTAATTTGTTTTGCTCCTTTCTGGGCTTTGAAATTCTCCAACAAAGAACAAGGATTACCTTTAGAGCAGTAGTTCTCAACCTTCCTAATGCCGCAGTCCTTTACTACAGTTCCTGTGGGGTCGAGACCCACGTTGAGAATCGCTCCTTTACAGTTTAAAACAAAGGAAGGAAAGAACAATTGTTTTTCTTTCTTTCTTTCCTTCTTGCTTTCTTGTTTCTTTGAGACAGAGCCTCAAGTTATCCCCCTGGGTAGAGTGCACTGGTATCACAGCTCACAGCAACCTCCAATTCCTGGGCTCAAGTGAGTCTCCTGCCTCCGCCTCCCAAGTAGCTGGGATTATAGGCGCCCGCCACAGCGCCCAGCCATTTTTTGGTTGTAGCCGTCATTGTTGTTTGGCGGGCCCCGGGCTGGATTCGAACCCGCCAGCTCAGGTGTACGTGGTTGGCGCCTTAGCCCGTTGAGCCACAGGTGCCGAGCCGACAACTGTTTTCTTAAAAATCATCTCTGACTCATGTTTTGCACATACACATTAACTCAAAAAGTGACCATAGCCCAAATGGGAGAAAAAAATTATAAAGTTCCTAGAGTAAACATAAAAGACAACATTATAATAGATAAATGATAAAAATACCTTGGACTCCATATACATTAAAAAGTGATTTTGTTCAAAAGACAACATGCAAAATTTTTAGGGCTGAATTTGGTCCCCTGAAAAACCCTATGTTGAAGTTCTAAATCCCAGTATCTGAAAAATGTGACTGTATTCAAAGACAGGGTCTTTAAAGAGGTAATTAAAATAAAATGACATCAATGGGGTGGGCTCTGAGCGCTAAAATGCAAGACAAAGGATGAGAAGCTGGAAGGCAAGGGAAAAGCACCAAAGAGAAAATTTCACCAGGTTTTACTCCCGGCAGGAAGGCATCCACCCACCTGTGAAGGGAGAGCAGGATTTCCCTGGTGCTGGAGAGGCACTCCCAGGCCAGGCTACGGTGAGTCACACACACGCACACCCACACACACACCAGCTCTCACTGCTATCATTGTAAGAAAGGAAAAGCCAAGAATAAGAGATAGTTAATCCTGCCCAATTCAGATATGCTTATTGGATGCAGAAAGCAATGCAGAAAGAAATGCATTTATTTGGGTAACCAGGCTATGTCTGTCTGCCCGCCCAGCAGGCAGAAGCCCACCACCTACACAGATCTAAGAGGTTCCTGACCACAGCCTTGAGAAGGGGACAATACAAACAGCCAGAATGAATGTGTCAGAAAATCTATAACCAGAATGCTGTGGGGAAAAGTAACCTACAGTCCTGGTGTTTGCTACCTTAGCATTTGCTGGAATGAGCCTGCCACTATGACCAAATCACATACAGACCAATCTCAAATGAACCAGATAATTCAGAACAGCTTGGAATTTTTCTCCTTGGCTTAAGAGAATGCTGTTATGTTTACATTATGGCTATGACTGATATTCTGGAATACAGGGTGGGAGAGTTTTATTTTGTTTGAAGACATAATCTGGAAGTAGCTAAGGAAAACAGCTGTTCTGTATGCCGAGATCTCCCCTCCTATCACACTGCAGAGTTTACAAATTGCAGGTATGTCCCCTAAAATGAGCTGTTGGCTTTCTAATTTGCTAAATGACTGGCTAAATGACTTAGAGAGAGAGAGAGATCAGGTCTGGGTCAGCCAATGACTTACCACAGAAATTCCCTGACCCCTGGCTAAAAATACTGTCCAGGATTTGGGTTCAGACAAATCCCTGAAATATGCAAGGCATTATTCTAAGCATTTCTCAAGTGATTAAAACTCACTAAATCCTTGTAAGATAGGTGACTTCTAGTTATCTCCCATTCTGAAGAAAAGGAAAGGAGTCAGAAGAATGGTACAATGTTGCAAAGCACACACCTCCCATTCGCACAGGGAAAACACTGTCATAAAACATCTTACAGGCACTTGGAAATCAATAATAAGTCTCAAGAAGAATGAACATGGCTTGCAATACACTGTTCTTTAACCAGGTCTAGCAATCAGAGACAAAAAGGCCCATGTGCCTTTCCCTCTCTTCTTACTGCTCTTTGAAAACTACAATCCAATAAATGATCATTATTCTACCTGCTTTTTTGTATATTTAAAATTTCACTGCCAGGCATGCTGGCTCACTCTTGTAATCCTGGCACTTTCGGAGGCCAAGGTAGGTGGATCCCCTGAGCTCAGGAGTTCAAGACCACCTTGATCAAGAGTGATACCCCACTATGGGCGGCATCTGTGGCTCAAAGGAGTAGGGCACCAGCCCCATATGCCAGAGGTGGCGGGTTCAAACCCAGCCCCGGCCAAAAAAACTGCAAAAAAAAAAAAAAAAGGAGGGATACCCCATCTCTTTAACAACAAAAACTTGCCCAGCATCATGGCAGGAGCCTGTAGTTCCAGCTACTTGTGGGACTGTGACAAGAGAATCTCCTGAGCCCAAGAGTTTGAGGTTGCTATGAGCTATGACACTACAGCACTCTACCAAGGGCTACAAAGTGAGACTCTGTCTCCAAAACAAACAAATAAGATGTGTGTGTCATATATATGTATGTCTCTTCCTATTATAAACTTAGATTTGTATTCTAACTCACCCTCTGTTGTTGACTAACTTCCTGTACCTTCAAGAAGTTATTTCTGTTGTTTGTGCTTGCTGTTAATTTACTTACCCATTGACCCAAAGAAGAGTGTAGCAATTAGTGTGTAAATATAGCCGGTAGTCATAAGAGATGTTGAAGAAAATCATGTTTTCTTAATAATAAGTTATGAAATAGAGAAGTCCCCTGACACAGTCTATGCTTCTGAATAGACAAGAATTTCATTTCACTGCCACTAATATTTAAGAGAAACACAGAAGAAGTAATAAAAACTACAAACCACATGTCTTAACCCAACCAAAAAGGTTTAAAAACTTGCAGAATACTTCATAGTCAAACATACTTCGGGGTGGCACCTGTGGCTCAGTGAGTAGGGTACAGGCCCCATATACTGAGGATGGCAGGTTCAAACCCGGTCCCGGCCAAACTGCATCAAAAAATAGCTGGGTGTTGTGACAGGAGCCTGTAGTCCCAGCTACTCAGGAGGCTGAGTCAAGAGAATCACCTAAGCCCAAGAGTTGGAAGTTGCTGTTTGCTGTGACTATACAGCACTCTACCGAGGGAAATAGATTGAGATTCTGTCTATACCCTCCTCAAAAAAAAAAAAAAAAAAAAAAAATACTTCGAAGTCTATTGCTATACCACTTAATTCTTAGGTGAGTCTGAAAGTTCACATTAATGATAATGTGTGTTCTAACTAATATTCTGAACACTCATGTGGGCATTGTTAACCTCAGTATACAGATTGGACAACTCACAATCAATTATTACTAAGTTTATGATTTCTTTCTGCTTGATGTTAAAAAAAAAAAAAAAAGCACCCCTAGATTCACATAAGAAATGGCTGATTATAACTGTTAAAGCTCAAAGTAAGTTGCAGTGGAGCCAAGTGTTTTATAATTGGCAACACTGGGAATCAAAACTATTAAATTATTGCAGAGATCTAGTTATTTTTGTCCTAAAAATATCTTATGAGTTTCTGACATTTTCAATTTGCTCACAACATACTACCATAAACTACTATTTGTAGAATCAATATATATGTATACATATTGAAGGAATTTCATTCATTATAATACACTGCCTCACATCATCATATTAGAACAGTACAATTTCATGAAACTCCTAAACAAGATGGATAAATGCATCAATAAAACAAATTTACTCCAAACTGCAGGTTCAATTTCATTAAAAAAGTTTTCTTTAAAACCCAGAATATCATATTCTTTTGTACTCTGGCTGAAAATACTATAGACTGCTCTTTTGTGTTTTTATTTTCATATGCAATATGTGTAAATTAGAGACCATATGGTTAATTCCACAAATGAAAAAGAGTGAGTAATTATTTCCTATATTATCCTTTCTGAGTAACATCTAATCTAGCTACTCAAAGATTCCTGATTAGATAAGAAGGAAACATTTTATGTCATTAGCTATACAGTTTCATCCAGTTTAGGAACTACGTTGTAATGAATACTAGATGAATGGAAAGCAAAAACAACCTTCAAATCACATTTACCTGGCCTTCAACAATGAACATGTCAACATTTCACTGACTACTTCAACCTACTTATGTAAAAGAGCCTCTTCCTGCCCCACAAGCTACCAATCTGCTCTAAATAAATACAAGAGACAATCACTGAGTTTTTTGTTTTGTTTTTTGAGACAGTCTCATTATGTCACCCTCAGTAGAGTGCCTCGGCATCACAGCTCACAGCAACCTCCAACTCTTGGGCTTAAGCAATTCTCTTGCCCCAGCCTCACACATAGCTGGGAGTACAGGCACCTTCGGGCTGGAACCCACCAACTTCGGTGTATGTGGCCAGTGCCCTACTCACTGAGCTATAAGCACTGAGTCAATCACTGAGTTTCTTAAAATACTTTCTATCTCGCCCATACATTCAATGAACTCCTTAAATAAATTCAAGTTTTTCCTCTTCTAAATTGGTCATAATGAAAAAAGAACAGTTTGGCTTGGCGCCTATGGCTCAATGGGCTAAGGCGCCAGCCATGTACACCTGAGCTGGCAGGTTCGAATCCAGCCGGGGCCCGCCAAACAACGATGGCTGCAACCAAAAAAAATGGCTGGGCCTTGTGGCGGGCACCTATAGTCCCAGCTACTTGGGAGGCGGAGGCAAGAGACTCGCTTGAGCCCAGGAACTGGAGGTTGCTGTGAGCTGGGATACCACCGCACTCTCTCCAGGGTGACAGCTTGAGGCTCTGTCTCAAAAAAAAAAAAAAAAAGAAAGGAAGAAAGAAAGAAAAAGGAATAGTTTGGCGGTGCCTGTAGCTCAGTGGGTAGGGCATCAGCCACATACAACAAGGCTGGCAGGTTTGAACCTGGCCTGGGCCAGCTAAAACAACAATGACAACTGCAACAAAAATAGCTGGGCCTTGTGGCAGGCACCTGTAGTCCCAGCTACTTGGGAGGCGGAGGCAACAGAATCACGTAAGCCCAAGAATCTGAGGTAGCTGTGAGCTGTGATTTAACAGCACTCTACCCAGGATGAGAGCTTGAGACTCTGCCTCAAAAGAGAAAAGAAAAAAAACAGGTTAACCTCAGTTGGATTTACCAACATATAACCATAACCAAGACTTTACCGGCATCTTAACTGAATGCTAAGTCATTGGAAAGATAAGGGGAATAAAAACAACACTATTCCAACTCTCTTCACAAGCTTTCCCAATCACAATCTGTAGCAACTACCTTGCACTAGACACTGATCCACACCCATCAGAAGCTAATGGGCTCAACTGTTGAACCTAATGTGCTAGATAAAAAAACAAACTGGGACAAAGAAAGAAACCAGTGAGCTCAAATTAACCAAGTTCTCTAATGGACTTAAAGTTACCCGCTTGAATTTACATAAGATACACTCTCTAAGGGTGTGACTGAAATACTTCAGTGACTCAACTCTAGTTCAAATAAGAAAGAGTTAAGGGGCTGAATTTCTCTGAAATCAAAAGGTAAATGATCAGTGAAGCAAAAAGCTTAACGCCTGCATCAAAATTGCATAATTTAAGAAGTATTCACCACTGTTTGTATTTAAATTTGCATAATATATGAATGTAGATTAGGTAGTTATACATCACACGAAGTTAAGGGGTCATCCTTAGGTTAAACTTTCCCTGCTTTTCCCTAAAGCAGAGATCTCATTTCCTAATTTTGTTCCAGAAGCCACAGATACTCTGTGTCACTAAGACATACATAGGCAGTGCAAAACCTGGGAGAGGAAAGCATTACATAAGACACAAAGACTGTCATAGTCACCGCTTTATCATTATGTTTAAGGCAGCAGCCTCTCATTAGTCCATCAACATCAAACCTTCCTCTGTTTTGAAGAGCTTTTTGGGGGGTAGAGACATAGTCTCACTTTATCACCCTCAGCAGAGTGCTATAACATCACACAGCTCACAGCAACCTCCAACTCCTGGGCTTAAGCGATTCTCCTGCCTGAGCTTCCAGAGTATGTTGGGACTACAGGTGCCCGCCACAACGCCCAGCTATTTTTCTGTTTTGCAGTTCGGCCGAGGGCGGGTTTGAACCCACCACCTTCAGTATATGGGGCCAGCGCCCTACTCGATGAGCCACAGGCGCCGCCCCCTTCCCATGTTTTGGAACAGAATGTGTCTCATGAATCTCAAATGATTTACAACACTCCGGTCATTTCATATATATATAGACGGAAAGACATCTCCCCTCCTCCAAGAAAGCAAGTAAGCCTTAACAGCCGGCCAGCCATCCTACTTTCTTTAAGAGACCGGATTTTTTTTTCCTCCTGTCAGCTTAGAAAACTGATTGAAACTGAATGTCTACGCGGCTTCCTTATGGCCTTTTAATAAAGCCACAGTAAAGAAAACAGAAATTAGTGGGAAGTGCAGAGCTTCTTGCCACCAGGATTCACAACAGCCCTTGGACAAGCCATTATGGTTGTCTGGCTCCAGCCCTCTTCTCAATAACAGCTACCACCCCCTTCCTTGCCTACCCACACCACCCTCCAAGATCAAAGGCAGCACTTACTGTTTATAACATCCTGAGCAATCCAGGAATCCCAAGGGGTTTTTGTTACCTTTCTCACCCCCCATCGTTCTAGCTCCAACACAATATTTTTTAATGGGCCGGCCAGCCCTCACAGAGTCACACCAGTCTTTTGGGCCTGCTCCAAATGACGCACCTCTGAGATGTACTGAGAGAGAGAAGGCAGAGGTGCCTGTGGTGAATACCAGGACCCCAGCCTCCAATCCCAGCGAGTCTGCAGCTGGAGAGCTGCAAAGCAGCTTCTCTCCTTGTAGACAGGTGGCAGCAACAACCATCACCAAAAAACACAAACAAGAAACTCTCAAAGTTCCTGCCACAGAAGTTCTAGGTAGCCAAAAAAATAAAACACTGCCTATTTCACAGGGATACCTATGGTCTCTTCCTTCACACACCTTCTCTCTGTCCTCCACTCAGTGTTAAACATACTATCCTAGCTAGATCCACTGTCCTCCAGGTGGGCCCTGAATTTCAGCTTGCCTTTGAAGTTCAAACAAAAATGCAGAACAAGATCTGTTTGTGTAATTGTTCTTATTCTCACAGCTGACAGACTCTTATCTGGAGTGTGTTCAAGGTCCAGCAACATCAGCAAACCACGGCACCAGAGAAAATAGTCTTGCTCCTACCTCCCTCATGCATCCTTACCTGTCTGCTGCCTGCCAACCATGGTAGAAGGAAAGCCTACATACACATACACAAGTTCTATGGGAGCAGGTCTGGCACTGAACAAAACCAACCCTTGAGAGGGATCAATACCTACCTACTCAAGCCCCACTCAACTCTACACACCCCAGGTTTGTGTGATTCCCCACCCAGAGTACAGCCGCCCTGGGGGTAAAAGGTGGGGAGCCAAAACAAGTACCCAGGCAGCCTCAGCATTTTCTGAAACTCAAAATTCTTAGCAAAGAGAAACAAACTCAAACAAAAACCCAAAAACTGGGTTGGGTGCCTGTAATCCTAGCACTCTGAGAGGCCCAGGCAGGAGAACTTGAGCTCAGGACTTCCAGGCCAGCCTGAGAAAGGCAGAGGCTCCATCTTTACTGAAATGCTTACTAATCTAAGCATCTTTACTAATGCTTTCCTCTCCCAAGTTTTGCACTGCCTATATATATCCTAGTGACACAGAGTATCGGTGGCTTCTGGAACAAAAATCACACCAAACCATAACCATATGTTGGGGCAAGTACCTGCAGTTCCAAGTACTCAGGGAGGATGGGGCAGAAGGACTGCTTCAGCCCAGGAGTATGAGGATATTATGAGCTAGCATGAGGCTATGACACTCTAGCTCCAGTGACAGAGCAACTCTGTCACAAACGAATGAATGAATATAACTCAAATATTGCATTCCAAAACAAACACCTCAGGATTTGAAGGGCACCTTCTTGTGGAGAGTAGGCCCATTAGTTTCAGGATAAGCCCTCGGGTATCTTGACAAAAACACACTTTTACTGATATGTAAGCAGGGCAAAACTCAAGTTCAAGAGACAAAACTAAAACTCCAGAGTTACTGAAATAAAAGGTAAAAATTTTCTAGGGAGTTTTAGAGGAAATTACTCTTACCACAATTTTGGCTGAATACCTCAATTTCAAACAAAGGTATATCTCTACCTGCAAATCCAGGAATCACCTTCAAATGACTCCTAAAATCACACCAAACCATAACCACCTGGATAAGTCAAACTAGTTTCTCAAATGAGACTTGCATTTTGCCGTGACACATTAGGAAAAAAGCTGACATGGGGATATCGTCTCTATGTTTTACAGAGAGTTTATTTTAAAACTAGTCCTGAGAGCTACTTCTTACTCTTTTCTCAAGGGCATTTCAGAGGAACAGGAAGAAGTTACTTATGACTATAAAAATTCTATTGCTAAACTGATAGAATTAAATACATGCAATAAAGAACAATTTCTTTTTTTTTTTTTTTTTTTTTGAGACAGAGCCTCAAGCTGTCACCCTGGATAGAGTGCTATGGCATTATAGCTCACAGCAACCTCCAATTCCTGGGCTCAAGCGAGTCTCTGGCCTCTGCCTCCCATGTAGCTGGGACCACAGGCGCCCGCCACAACGCCCAGCCATTATTTAGTTGCAGCCATCATTGTTGTTTGGCAGGCCCAGGCTGGATTTGAACCCGCCAGCTCAGGTGTACGTGGCTGGCGCCTTAGCCTGTTGAGCCACGGGCAATGAGCCTAAAGAACAATTTCTAATTATAAATAATTGGTAGAACAAGGAAGTATAAAATCACAACCTGTAATACTTAAGGCTGTCTACAGAGACACCACATATATATTCATAGAAACGTCAAGACAACCCCACTACTTACCCCCTTTTTACAGAAGGACACACTGGTTAAATGAGTTGCCCAAGCCTTTCACAGAAGTCAACTTAACCAAATCATACTATTTTCAAAGGTCTGTTAGAAACTGAACAATAAAGCCGGACATGATGGCGTACACCTATAAACCTAGACTTCAGGGAGGCCAAGGCACGAGAGCCATCTGAACCCAGAAGTTGGAGGTTACAGTGAGCTATTACGACACCACTGCACTCCAGAGCAAGACCTTGTCTAAAAACAAATTAAAAAAAAAAAAAAACTCAAAATGAAAACTGAACAATAGCTCAATAGCTAATTTAAACAGACAGATGGGCTCGGCGCCTGTGGCTCAAGGGGCTAAGGTGCCAGCCATACACACCTAAGCTCACAGGTTCAAATCCAGCCCTGGCCCGCCAAACAACAATGACGGCTGCAACAACAAAAAAAAATGGCCAGGCGTTGTGGCAGGCGCCTGTAGTCCCAGCTACTTGGGAGGCAGAGGCAGGAGACTCACTTGAGCCCAGGAATGGGAGGTTGCCGTGAGCTATGATGTCACAGCACTCTGTCCAGGATGACAGCTTAAGGCTCTGTCTCAAAAAAAAAAAAAAAAAACAGACAGATGACACTTAAAACGTAAGTAGATGTTATTCCTCATTTTCTCTGCAGCCTCCAGAGGACTGATTTCCACTTTCTTAAATCGTAACTGCCCTAATCTGAAAGACTGCACAGACAGCTCACTCTAGAGATACTCTTTCCACCACCCACAATCCAACCAGCCCACAGGCACAGCCGAACTAAAATATATAGCCCTTCTCTGCTAGTCATTTCACATGACATGAAAAGGGGGAATGAAAGCAGCTCCCCATTTTTTGATGACACACCACTATTACTGGCAAGAATGGTCCAAAATTATCTTCACTTTACAGCAGCACAAAGCATATAGGAGTACTACTGTCCTCAGCAATAAACATTAAAATGATTAAAGAAGCAATCTTCATTATCATATATCCCTAACTGCCAACCTCTGCAGGGTAACATTTGCATGTGAGAGTAGAGATGAAAAGAATGTATATTTTATGTATCTTTTCATGTATGCAGACCCCCTTTTAGAATCAAAACTATATCTAGATCCCACTTCAGTTGTACTTTCTGGTTTAGCTGAGAAAAAACAAGATTAACACTTGTAGAATAAAACCAAAAGGAAGCAGGATTTATGAAAATAATCTGTGTTCTAATCCTGGCTCTAGTTTAGGCCATCAGTTACTGAGAAATCAATCTTAAGACAAAAGAAATGGTTAATTTCAAAAGCATCACTTTCTCCTCCAAATACGTAGAAACTGTAAGAAATTTCAAAAGATAGTAACATATGTATAGATGTTAAATGTATAAAAAGGTTCTGCGGTACCACATACCACAGCAATTGCTTTCCCAGTTCTGCTTACCATATTAAACAGAGAAAAAATATTTTTAAAAAATGGTAGAAACTCTTTTTTTTTGAGACAGAGCCTCAAGCTGTTGCCCCTGGGTAGAGTACCATGGCATCATGGCTCACAGGAACCTCCAACTACTGGGCTTACGCAATTCTCTTGCCTCAGCCTCCCAAGTAGCTGGAACCGCCAGCGCCTGTCACAATGCCCGGCTATTTTTTGGTTGTAATTGTCATTGTTGTTGCAGTTGTCGTCGTTTAGCTGGCCTGGACCAAGTTCCAACCCACCACTCTCAGTGCATAAGGCCAGCGCAATAACCAACGTACAATAGGCACTGAGCCAGTTTTTTTTGTTTTTTAACCAAAGGTACAAAAGTAGAAGTAGCTGTCACAATTTGTTAGGTTAAACTGATTTCTCTGGAAACTTGTCATCCAAATTAAATAAAAGTCAATGCCAAAAGCCACACCTCTGGAAATACGACCCAGGAACCTGGTCCAAATAGGGAAAATTTCACAAGTTTCATGATGGTAAACATGACCTAGTAAACAAATGTTTACAATACAAATTACCTTAAGAAAGGAAGAAAAAGAGAAACCTAAGAACTCTGATTTTTATAAGCTTAATCAGAGTGTTATTTGTGGCTTGTATTAAGGAATTTGCTTTTTTGTTGTTCAGAAGAGCAGGTATATAATATTCACCTATGGAAAGAAAAGGCTTGCTGACAAGTTCTCGGACTTTTTCAACTGCTCCCTGTACCAGAGGGGCTCACGTTGTGCATGATTAGCACAAAGAGGTGGGAGGCTGGAGACGGATACTGCTGGGGCAGGTACTGCATTCCAGTAGGGGTGGTATAAATCCTCCACCTCTCCTACTCTCTCCAACTCCATGATACTCTACATCAGTGGTTCTCAACCTGTGGGCTGAGACTCCTCTGTTCCATTTATAATAACGCGGCAATTAGGAAGGTTGAGAACCACTGCTCTACGTGGAGCCTGACAGCTTATTATTGAAATTGCAGTAAATATCTTACTACAGGCACAAGAATATGCTGTGTAAAGCACCTTCAAGGTGTAACTAAAATCTCTGCATCCCAAAGCTACATACATCCACTCCTCAGCCCTCGGGTTCACTCCATGAAAGTTCCCATTTTCGCAAAGGGAATGTAGGCAGACAGCCCTAAAAGAAAATTGGAACAAATTCCCAGAGTTGGAATCGACCACCTCCAGCCCACAAACCAAATCAGCTTGGTTCCTGGCACAAAATGATTCATTCTGGCAATGGTCATATTCACTTATTTTAAGACAATAATCTTGGTCTAAATCTCAACTTCCAGAACTGGGCCACCCCAGAGCCAAGAAAGGGATATTCTGGAGATTGAAATCCCATCTCTTGGAAGAATAAAGCCCATTCCATTTCTGTACCTGCCAAAGCTCATGTAGGTGACGCTATCTTATCCCTCTTCCTCCAACCAGAACTACCCAGGAAGAAATGCAGGGCCAAGGATTTCACAGCACACTGTACGACCTTAAGAATCCCTACATTTGGCTCGGCACCTGTGACTCAACGGGCTAAGGCGCCAGCCATGTACACCTGAGCTGGAGGGTTCAAATCCAGCCCGGCCTGCCAAACGACGACGACTGCACCAAAAAAAAAAAAAAAAAAAAAAAAAGGCCAGGCGTTGTGGCAGGCACCTGTAGCCCTAGCTACTTGGGAGGCGGAGGCAGGAGACTCGCTTGAGCCCAGGAATTGGAGGTTGCTGCGAGCTGTAATGCCACAGCACTCTACCAAGGGTGACAGACAGCTTGAGGCTCAAAAAAAAAAGAAAAAAGAATCCCTACATTTGCTCACACCTATAATCTTACCACTCTGGGAGGCCAAGGCAGGTGGATCACTTGAGCTCACAAGTTCAAGACCAGCCTTAGCAAAAATAAGACCCGTCTCTACTAAAAATAGAAAAACTGAGGCAAGAGTTATCACTTAAGCCCAAGAGTTGGAGGTTGCTGTGAATGACGATGCCACAACACTTTACTGAGGGCAATAGCTTGAGACTCTTGTCTCAAAAAAAAAAAAAAGAATACCCACATTGGAATTCAAAACATCTTTGTTTACCTCAGCCAGTGTTTCCCTAATTTAAATCACTGTTTCTGTTTTGGTGGGGTACTATGGGAGGGATCTGCTGGTGTTACCTACAAACAGCAGGTTCAACAACAGACAATACTTTCTACTGTGACTAGTCATTTGTACAGAATACTGATTTTCTTGGTTTTATTCTGCAAAGTGGCTATGGCAGGAAGCATCGCTTTTCAGACTGTTTCTTCTGCGTGGTATGATAACAACTAATGTTCATGTATTTTTACATAAATCACATGCTTGCTTTGCTCTAACTCATAGTAGGAGGCAAAGGCATTTAAGCAGTAGTACCTGTAGAAATTAAATTAGCTGTCTGTGCATCAATGAGATGAATCGCTTATGGCAAAAAAAAAAAAATAAGTTGGTTATTTCACTAGAGATGTCCAGCCCACCCAATCAACCTTGAAGAACCTCCCCGGCCTTCATCTTGTTTGTGAGTCGACAATTTGCAGCCTTAAGAAGACACAGAACACTCTCACTTTTCCCACTGTTCCCCTGCCCTTCTTTCTTTGCTAGAGGAAGATTCTTGGTAATTTTTCTTAAATTACAGAGTAGCATTTTCTGCTGAGCATCCATCTTTCTTCCTATATTCTTCAATGTCT
The DNA here is from genome assembly GCA_963573935.1 of Arctocebus calabarensis. NCBI lineage: Eukaryota > Metazoa > Chordata > Mammalia > Primates > Lorisidae > Arctocebus > Arctocebus calabarensis. Next base: position 1,152 of record CAUYON010110840.1, on the reverse strand, counting down.
TTCCTCATTTCTGGGCCTTACATTTTACTCTGCAACACAGTGTTCAACACACCATCTTCACCTGACTGATTCCTGCCCTTCAAGTCCCTATACGGTGGCATACTAAAGTCTTTTTCAGATCTCAGTGTCGATTAGTTGTCTCTCCAGACTGCCCCCAACATGCTAACTGCTTCATTTGCAAAAGCACTGATCCTTCCCTCTATTATAACAGCCATTGTTCACTACTGAGTCCTAGCATTTAGCACATGGGAGGAAACCAAGGAATATTTCCCTTATAAACAGAAGTAAAACTCAAAATTTGTTTTGAACCAGAAATAAACATCATTAATTTTGTACATATCTTTTTAGTACTTTTCCTGAAGAAATATATAATTTATTTAAATTACCCCCCCAAAATTTTTTAACTGTATACACTGTTTTCTCGCTTGCTTTTTTTCCACTTACAACATTACGTCATTCAATATTCTTTCTACCACATCATTTTAATGACTGCATGGAACAGATGCTCCCTTTTTTTTTTTTTGAGACAGAGTCTCACCATGTCCCCCTCCATAGAGTGACACGGCGTCACAACTCACAGCAATTTCCAAATTCTTGGGCTTAAGCGATTCTCTTGTCTCCGCCTCTCAAGTAGCTGGGACTACAGGCACCCGCCACAACACCCAGCTAACAGATGGTCCCTAATTTAATCAATCCCCCTGTTGGTTAAAATTTTTCACTGTGATACAGTGAAATGCACTTGATACACACCCTTGAGGCTAAATCTAAGTAAGTTCCTAGAATCAGAGTGGCTTAGTGAAATGGCATGCAAAACATCGTATTAGTTCTATTACATGCCAGAAGTTTAAAACCATGGTTTTTTGTCATGGAATATTGACAAAATCTCCACACAAGAATGGTGAGGCATCTGAAACCTTCTTCATAAAAGAAATGACTCACGAGCGGCGCCTGTGGCTCAAAGAGGTAGGGCACCGGCCCCATATGCGGGAGGTGGTGGATTCAAACCCAGCCCAGCCCCCCCCCCCCCCCAAAAAAAAAAAAAAAAAAATCAAAAAAAAATTAAAAAGGGCGGCGCCGGTGGGGGAAAAGGTTGGGGGGCGGCCCCCGAACACCCTGGGGGGGGGGGTGAAAACCCGCCCCCGCCCCCCAAAA
>CAUYON010110837.1:0-24839 GCA_963573935.1 Arctocebus calabarensis | reverse complement strand
CGATTCCAAATGTCTATGTCTCTATTTTTGTGCCAGTACCATGCCGTCTTGACCACTATGGCTTTGTAGTACAGCCTAAAGTCTGGAATGGTGATACCCCCAGCTTTGTTTTTATTACTAAGAACTGCCTTAGCTACGTGGGGTGTTTTCTGGTTCCATATAAAACGCAGAATCATTTTTTCCAAGTCTTGAAAGTACGATGTTGCCAACCGCCATCTTCTAAAAGAATCAATTCATTGGCTTTTTAATATACTTCCTACATACCTTTTAATAGTTGCTCTGGGGATTATATATTTTAATTTATACTATTAAAGTTAATATTGTATCACTTTTTACAAAATGTAGCAGTTATACAACTATTTAGGTCCTTTATCCCCTCCTTTATCCATTTTACTGTAATTGTAATTGTCATATATCATTTATACTACATCTATATGCATTATAAACCATACAAGAGTATGCTGTATTTTTTAAATACTTTTAAAGACAGATTTTGTTTTTTCTATTTAGAGTATGTTGTACTTTTTGCTTAAACATTTACATGTATTTTGTGGGTGTTAAAGAAAAAATTATTTTGTATTTACCCAGAGATTTATCATTTCATTGCCTCTTGAAAATTGTATTTTCCATTTAGTATCATTTCCCTTTAGACTGCAGAATTTTTTCTTAGTATTTTATCTTAGAACTTTGGACTAATTTTATTTAGAGATTCTTATTTTTCTTTCAGTTTTTTTCTTTTTTTAATAAATGCTATGCTGCTTTATCTGCATAGTTTCTGGTAAAAAAAACTACATGTTTTATCACTGTTACTCTGCATATAAGGTTTTTATTTCCTCTGGATGTTTTTGTTATTTCCTTTGATTTTCAGCAATTTAATATATGTATATTTATTTTGTATTTCCTTTATTCATGGTTCAAGCTTTTTAAATCTATAAATTATGACTTTCATTCAATCTGGGATGTTTTCAGTCATTATTTCTCTAGGAACTTATTGTGCCATATGCCTTTTTATATTATCAAACAAGATCCCGAGGTTCTGTTCATTTTTTTTCAATATTTCTCTCTCTTCTCCAGATAGGAAAATTTCTACTGATCTGGCTCCAAAATCATTGCATCTTTTCTCTGTCATTTTCATTCTATTATACCTATAATGACAGGTATCGTCATTTCCACTTCTGTAATTTCCTTTTGGTTCTTTTTATATTTCATTTTCTGCTGAGAATTCCTACCTTCTAATTTAATATATTTCCTGTTACCTCATTGATCAGAGTTATGATAGCTGCCTTAAAGCCCTCATTTCCTCATTACATTCTAATTATCTCAGTATTAGCTTCCATTAATTATTTTTTCCTTCAAAAATGGGTTTTCTTTCCTATTTTAAGTATTTTCAGGTTGTATCTTGGGTATTTTGATTATTAAGCTCTGGAGACTATGGATTATATAACATCAAAGAGTATTGCTATTTTGTTTTATAAGGAAATTAAACTGGTTAAATTAAAGCTAAAAATTTCACTTTGCCAGCAGTGGACATCAGTGAAACCTAAGGTTGTTCTTTAACTCTTTGCTGAAAGCTCCTTTGAGCTTGCCCTGTTTGTACACTGTTTGTGCCTCAGCCAGAGAGTCAGGAATGTATATACTTAACACTTATATTCTTTGGATCTCTTCTTTATTGTATCCATCTCACTTCGCTCTCCAGTGGCTTTGCTTGTTCCATGAGCTGTCCTTTTCTCATTAAGACAAAAGAATAGCAGGCTCACTGTCAGATTTTAGCCCCTGTGCTAGGACTGTTGTCTGCCTTCAAGCTAAAGCCTCAGAATTGGAAGACAAACTCTATTCCATAACACCAACCAAGTTTCAGCTTCTCCCCCAAATATGCCTGCTTTTGTTCATTTTCAAGATCCTTCAGGTAGCTGGATCTTTTTTAGTTTTCTGGAGTTAATAGCTAACATTTGTAGGAAGTTGGGTTATTAAAACTTATTCCAACATACCAGAAGCAAAATTCAATCTAAACTTATTTTTAACATTAAAAAAGATCTCACTAGCCTAATACCTCATGGTTATAAGCTTAAGAACAACTTCAGGAATGTAAGTTAAATAAACTGTGTATATATATACATACAGTACATATATATGTGTGTATATACATAATATGAATCAGTAATCATTGAATAATTTAATTTTTAAATTAACACATCAAGATATTAACCTTCACTTACATTTCAATTTTATTTCTTTGCTATGCACCAAAAATTTATAGACCAAGGTAAAAATTATGTGTACTATTGGTTTACATAGTCATTCATTCATTTTTTTCATTAAAGAAATATGGGCCTACAATATTCTTGATGAGCATAGATGTAAAACTCCTCAAAATACTACTAGCAAATCAAATTTAACAGTACACTGAAAGGATCATACACCATGAACAAGTAGGGTTTATCCCTGGGATGCAAGGATGGCTCATTATGTGCAAATCATTAAATGTGATACACCACATTAACAAAATGAAAGATAAAAGCCATATGATCATCTAAATAGATGCAGAAAAAGCATTTGGCAGAATTCAACATCCTTTTTCAATAAATATCTCAACAAAGTTGGTATAAGAAGAATGAACCTCAACACAATAAAGGCCAGACATAAACTCACAGCTCATATCATACTTAATGGTCAAAAGCTAAGAGCTTTTCCTCTAAAATCAGGAAAAAGCTTTTATTCAACATAATAGCAGACATCCTAGCCAAAGCAATTAAGAAAGGAGAACAAGGCTGGGCACCTGTGGCTCAACGGGCTAAGGCACCAGCCACGTACACCTGAGCTGGCGGGTTCGAATCCAGCCCAGGTCCGCCAAACAGCAATGACGGCTGCAACAAAAAAATGGCCAGGTATTGTGGCTGGCGCCTGTAGTCCCAGCTACTTGGGAGGTTGAGGCAAGAGACTTGCTTGAGCCCAGGAATTGGAGGTTGCTGTGAGCTGTGATGACACAGCACTCTAACCAGGGTGATAGCTTGAGGCTCTGTCTCAAAAAAAAAAAAAAAAAAGAAAGAAAGAAAAGAAAAGAAAGGAGAACAAACAACAACAACAAAAAAGACCAGAAATCCAAGTTGGAAAGGAAGAAGTAAAGTTGTCTGTTTGCAAATAATGTAATTTTATTTGAAAAAAAAAAAAAAACTTTCAAAATGTCCTAAAAGAAGCCTTAAAACTAATAAACAAATTCAGTAAAATTGCAAGATATAAACTCAACATACAAAACTAATTACATTTGCATACATTAATAATGAACTATCTGACAAAGAAATTAAGAAAACAATTACATTTACAATAGAATTAAAAAGAATAAAATACTTGGCCTTAAATTTAACCAAGGAAGTAAAAGATCTGTAAACTATAAACTATAAAAAAATTGTTAAAGAAATGGAAAAAGACACAATTAAGTGAGAAAATAGCTAGTGTGTGTTCATGGATTTAATATTGTCAAAATGGTCAGACTACCTAAAGTGACCTATAGCTTACATGCAATCTCTTTCAAAATTCCAACTATAATTTTCACAGAAATAGAAAAAAAATCCTACAGTTTATGTAGATCCATAAAAGACCATGAATAGCTAAAGAAATTTTGAACATAAATAAAAATTGCATTACAAAACTAGTAATAAAAATAGTATGGTGCTGCCTTTAAAATAGGCACATAGATAAATGGAACAAAGTAGAAAGCTCAGAAATATACCTAAAAGCTCAGAAATGCATGTCTGGCCAACTTCTTAACAAAAGTGTTAAGAATACACAATAGGAAAGGATAGTCCTTTTAATAAAGTATACTTTTAGTAAAGTGTTGGACAAACAGAATATCCATACACAAAAGAATGAAAATGAACTCTTCTCTTATAGCATACACAAAAAATCAACTCAAAATGGATTAAATAATTAAACACACAACCTAAAATAATAAAACTTCTAGAAGAGAACATAGGGGAAAAGTTTTTTGACATTGGTCTAGACAATATTTTGCATGTGACACCAAACACAGGCAACAAAAGCAAAAATAAACAAAGGGGACTACATAAAACTAAAAACTTCTGTGCAACAAAGGAAAACGCCAAGAAAATAAAAGGCAACCTATGGAAGTAGGGAAAATATTTGCAAATTATATATCTGATAAAAAAGTTAATAGCCCAAAATATAAGGAACTTCTACAACTTAAGTATAAAAAAAAAATAGCACAATTAAAAAATGGGCATAGGACCTGAACAGACATTCCAAAGAAGAAATATAAAATGGCCAATGGGTACGTGGAAAAAAAAAAAAAGTCCGTACTCATCATCAGGAAAATGCAAATCAAAATCACAAAAAGGTAGCATCTCTCACCTCTTAGAATGGCTATTATATAAAGGTCAAAGGATAAATATTGGCAAAGATGTGGAATAAATAGAACCATTCCTTGTATACTGTTGCTGGGAATGTAAAGTGGTAGAGCAGTTATTAAAAACAGTAAGGAGGTTTCTCAAAAAACTAAAAATAGAACTTCCATATGACTTAGCAATTTCCTTTCTGGGCATATATGCAAAAGAATACTAAATAATTACCTCAAAAAGCTATCTGCACTCTCATGTTCATTGCAGCATTATTCACAGTAGCTTTGGAAAAATCTGTGTAAATGTCTGTTGACAGATGAATGGATAAAGTGTGAAAGATATGTACACATGTGTGTAACTGAATATATATATATATATACTGTTTTATATATATATATATATACTGTTTTATATATATATATATATAATTATACAATAGACATGAAAAGAAAGCTTATCACTTGTGAGAAAAAGGATGAACCTGAAAGACATTATTCTAAGTAAAATAATCCAGACACAGAAAGACAAATGCTTTACAATCTTACTTATATATATAAAATCTTAAAAAAGTTGAACTCCTAGTAACAAGGAGTTGAATGCCAATTACCAGGAATAGAGGATCTGAGAAAAGGGAAAATGTTGGTCAAAGGGTACAAACTTTAATTTACAAAATAAATACATTCTGTGGACTAATGTACAGGATGGGGACTATTATTATAGTTAATAATAATGTATGGTAGGGTTGCTCAGTGGGTAGGGCACCGGCCCCACATAGAGGATGGCAGGTTCAAACCCGGCCTCAGCCAAAACTGTAAAAATAAATAAATAAATAATGTATTGTAGGTTTGAAATGTGATGCATTATTTTGAGCATTCTTACCACTACCACAATAAAAGGATAACTAGGTAAGGTAATGGCTATGTCACTTTTATTGTGATAGTCAGCTTTTTTTGTTTTTTGAGACACAGTCTCACTATGTTGCCCTCAGTAGAGTGCCATGGCGTCATAGCTCACAGCAACCTTAAACTCTTGGGCTCAAGTGATTCTCTTGCCTCAGCATTCCGAGTAGCTAGGACTACAGGCACCTAGCTATTTTTAGAGAAGAGGTTTTGTTCTTGCTCAGGCTGTGAACCCCGGAGCTCAGGCAATCCAACCATTTAGGCCTCCTAAGTGCTAGGATTATAGGCATGAGCCACCATGCCCGGCCCCTGTGATAGTCATTACTTAAGGCACACATGTATCAAAATGCCACACAGTATAACTTAAATATATTCCATTTTTATCTGCCACTCATACCTCAATAATGCTGGAAGAAAAAAAATAAATATGGGCCTAATATCTATGAAGCAGTACCGTAGGTAGTGGAATACAGTGTATGAATAGATGAAGTCTGCATTTGTGGAGTGTGTGTACATTCTAATGTGGATGACCAACAGTGAGTACATAAATATACATAATACTGTCAGGTAGTGATATAGTGCTATAAAGGAGAAGGGAACAGGGGAGGAGAGTGGTAAAAATCATGGAGAAATCTAGAAGTCTAAGCCAGATACTTGGAGACAATCTGTATGTGTGATTATATGTTTAAAAATATGTAGAAAAAACTCTTACAGATATTGGCTTAGGAAAAGAATTTATGACTAAGACTGGAAGGGCAAATATAACAAACACAAATAAATGGGTTTTGATTAAATTAAAAAAGCTTCTACACAGCAAAGGAAGTGATCCACAGAGTAAACAGACAACCTATAGGAGGAGAAAAAATATTCACAAAAAAGGACTAATATCCAGAATCTACAAAGAACTCAAACAAATCAGGAAGAAAATAACAACTGCATTAAAATGTAAGCAAAAGACACAGACACAAGTTTCTCAAAAGAAGATAGACAAATGGCCAACAAACATACAAAAAAAGTGCTTAACATTATCACTAATCATCATGGAAATGCTAATTAAACACAACAACCTATCACCTTAACCCTGCTAGAAAGGTAGGTTATTAAAAAGTCAAAAAACAATAAATGCTAGTGTGGATGCAGACAGAAAAGTATATGAATAGATAAAGCCCCTGTATACACTTGCAGTAGGACTGCAAATTAGTACAATTTCTATGGAAAACAGTATAGAGATTCTTCAAAGAAATAAATGTAAACTTACTTTCCACCCAGCAATCTCATTACTGAATATCTATCCAAAGGAAAAGAAGCCATTTTATCTAAAGACATCTGAACTTGAACTTTTATTGTAGCATATTCAAATCATGTTTGATTTCTGCAATTACAAGAGGTGTATATTTCATCTTTTGTTGTCAGTATATATGAAGTATTACGATTTTAATACAGATTTTTTCCTTTCTTAAGATAGGGATGCATATTTTGGCACCCTCTGTATACACACACACACACACACACACACAGGCGCGGCTTTTTATAGTAGAGTACTACTCAGCTATGAAAAGGAATGAACTACTGTCTTTTGCAGCACCATGGATAGAACTAAAGACCATTTTCCTAAGTGAAGTATCTCAGGAATTGATGAACAAAGACCATATGTACTCTCTAGTAACTGGAAGCTAAATGGTGGGAATCCATGGGCACAAGGAAATGTAAAGGTCATAGGAAATCAGGAAGGGGTAGGGTGGAAGAGGAAGTGTGGAGTATAAACTTAGCTATTGGGTACAATGAACACTGTTTTGGTGATGGACACCTACAGCTCTGACTTAAGCATTATACAAGGTATCCATGTACCAAATATATTTGTACCTCCTTAATATTTTGAAATTAAAAAATTAACATGTTTGATGCTTCAGCATCTGCTTTATCTGTTGCCATCCATTTACATCTAAAAGAAAAAAAATTTAGAAGGCCAAGACTTATCAACCTTACTGGGGAGGGGGGCGGGGAAAGAAAAAGAATTTCAAAGAGCATTGCTTTTCAGTAATTTGTATCTAAGTTTTTATCTTTAATAAAATTATTCAAGAAAGTAATTTCAAGTTACTCTATTTTATTTTAGAATCTTCCAGACCCAAATCTGTATTCTTCTATTTATTTGTAGTATGACCTTAGGCAATTTACTTAACTTCTCTTGCTTCATTTTCATTGTCTATTACAGGGCTCAGCTAACTTCTCATGTAAAAGGCCCAAGCAAAAAAAAAAAAAAAAAAAGGCCCAGGCAGTAAATATTTTAGGCTTTAGGGTCTAAAATCGGTCTTTATTGCTCATTTTTCTTTTTCTTAAACAATTCTTTAAAAATATAAATTCCTTATAAGTTCAAGGACAGTACAAAAACAGGATAGTTCGCTAACCTCTGACCTATATACCAGAGATGATAATACCATTTATCTTGTTAACTGAAAAAAAAAAAAAAAAACCAATGTTTATATTTTGGTAAAAAAGCCTTATTTCTTATAAAAGGTTTGCAGCTTATAGTGGCCTTTCTAGCAGGTTGGGAAACAGGGATCCCAGCTACCAGCCAGATATGCATGCTTCAACAGAGGAACGAAGGGAACAGGAGTTTATATTGAGTTGGGTGGCTAAATATACCTATTTAACAAGCTATAAAAGGAATCATGAAGATTTATGCAAAGAGATCTATACATCTGCTCAGTGAGTTTTCTGTTCTTTTACGAGGTCCATGTTAAAAAATAACTGCCTTCTATGCCAAAAAGGTAAACGAAGGACAGAATAACCTACTCTGCACATTTTCAGTAGACATAAAAACACTTTACGGTTGCTGGTGTTTTATCAAGAAAGGATGCTGGTCTAGCTCTTCGGAAGTAAAACCTGATGGTCATTAGCAAGGGACGGATAAAATGATACATGTCTCAGACTTCCCACTGTATCATGGCTAGAAATTCAGTTTTAAGGTTCCCCTTGGCCGAGAGGAATCTGAGGGAGCTTAGAATTTTATTTTTAGTTTACAACCTCATAGGTTTGTTATGACAATTAACTGAATTAATAATGTAAAGTGTTTATAAAGTTTGGGTACATGGTAAAAATTATAAAATGTTTATTATTACTACTATGTTTCTAAACACATTTTATTTTCAAAATGCCCACTGTTCCTAGATAACGTCTAGCATTATTCAATGATTTAAAATTTGGAGAAAGATTTACTTCATTGCTAGTTTATTCTAAATTATCAGATAAGAAGTTCAACATGGTTATGCTGATAAAGCTTTTAATTATGTCATTAAAATCAAGTGATTGAAAGGAAGTCAGATATGGTTCTGAGGCAGTACTTTACCTTGCAAACCCAAGCCGGAACATCCATATTAGAAAGATTCACTACAGAAATATAGTAATTGAGTAACCTGACACATTCAGTTCAAGTCAATAATCATTTCTCAAACATTGTAGTATTTCTCCATACAAAGCTATTCATTTAAGTAAAATTTCAATATTAGTGATTTTTTTTAAACGAAGAAATAAGGGAATACTAAGAAAGCAGAAATATGCTTACTTAAAATACAATAGTTATAAGCAAGAAGAACTTGCTTTAAGTATTGCAATGGACTGAACGTTTGTGTTCTCCCAAAATTCACAGGTTGAAATCTTATTCCTTTTGTGATATAAGGAGGTGGGGTCTTTGGGAGGTAATTAGGTCACAAGGGCAGGTCAAGAGAAAATACAATGGGATTAGTGACCTAAAATAAGGGACTCCAGAGAATTCTCTTACCCTCTTTCTGTCAGGAGATGACACAAATAGAAGATGGCAGTTTGGAACTCAGAAGAGGGCTCTCACAAAACTCAGCCATGCGGGTACTGTGATCTCAAAGGTCTAGTCTTCGGGAACTGTAAGAAATTAATTTCTGCTGTTTATAAGCTACCCATTCTATACTTTATTAGAGCAGCCTGAACTAAGACAAGTTATTCTCAAGAGTAACTGCTTATATATATAAAAATCACAACATGTCCTAGTTGTTTGAACTCTCACATTAACCTGAAATAAAAAAAAAAAAATCACAATGTGGTGTAAAAAATTACAAAGGAAAAAAAAATTCTAATCAACCAGGAAACAATTCATCATTTTTAGCAGGCAATCTAAAAAAGAAAAACAAATATATAAAACTCAGCCCTTTTGAGATTTATAAAGCATAGGATGACTACAGCTACATATAAATATTTAAATGCAAAACCTACGATAGGATACTTTTTGTACACTTTATACATGTTATATTCAAATGTATAGCTTAATTAACTAAATTTTGTAACACTGATGTCTAAACATGAAAATATTCTTGCTTCAGCTTTAATAAAATATATTTTAACTATATATGATAAATACCAATGCAATAACTTCAGTTTATATATACTTACATGACATCATGTTACGTTGTTGTCCACATTTCATTTAAATAATCTGTACATGGAAATGTAGAGTGGGAATGGATGTTCATAGACTACAAACTAGATCTCAGAGATCACGAGGACAAAGGAAAAAGTTAGTACTCCTCTTTCTTCTAAATATTTCCATAGGTATGAGTTACTGTAGTTATAAGTTACTAATTAACTTAGTTATCAAAATAGTATTAAGAATTATTTTTATCAAAGTCATTTATGCCTGAAGTTAAAATTTGAATAGTGTTAATAGCCTAAAAAAACAAAACGAAACAAAAAAGAAAATACCTAATAGTCCTTGGTCACTTAGCTTTCCACTACCACACCCCCAGTTTTCCTCCCCAGTAAGAGCCTTTTCAATCACTTTATTTTTCTGGACAGATACAACTATAATTCTAATGTATATTATATTCCGTGAATCACGCATGATAGATTAGTTAGCTCTGAATCCGAGCACCAACATTTACTAGCTCTATAACCTTGGGCAAATTACATAACCTTTTAAGGCTTTAATTTCCTATTTTATAAAACAAATAACAGAATCACCATTGTCCAGAACTATGCCTGACTAGTAGATGTTCAACATACATTGAATATATAAATTCAATATTTCAAAAAAAACCCCAAATTAATGGTCTCAAATCATTTTATAAATGTTTGACAATAAATACCAAATACCAAATTAACACAAAATTATTCTTTTCAACATAGAGAAAAGCACGCTAATTGTACATTACATTTTTTATTGATGGTGACACATAGTAAAAATAATATCTAGTAATTACCCTTGGCCCCTTATGAATATTCCAAGTTTTATTTTCCACAAGTACGATTCATACTGTAAGTCATATCATAAACTAAATTTTTTAAAGGACAATTTATAAAAGAAAACACATTAAAGATATCACAAATCATTATGGGATATTCAGTTGGCTTTTGACTTTTAAACATTCTAATTATAATCAACGATAGACCTTTACTTAGAAGTTGATAATTCTAGGGACCTCTTTTGTGGAAGGAAAATAATTAATGGCCAGATTAACATATCTGAAGTCCTATGTTCTTAAAAAGCTCAGAGTCCATAAATGCAAGCAGAAGATTATAAAGTATTCTTAGATACATAAATATCTTTTTAAAAAATTAAAGTATTCAATTTGCGTCAGATATATTCCACGAATTGAAAACTGCTGAAGTTTCCAAATATTATCTTTTCATGTCTTCACAGCTTGTATCTGATCTGATAACAAAAAACAAACAAAAAACATTATCATTATAGATTATCATTTATAGGAAAAGATCCATTTTGTAAAGTAATCCAAGAGCAATCTATACAACATGATAGAAGTTTATGCATATACTTGCTTTTAAAATTTTTTATTTTTTATTTATCTTTTTAAAGACAGTCTTCCTATGTTGCCCAGGCTGGACATGAACTCCTAGGCTCAAGCAATCCTTTTACTTTAGCCTCCTGAGTAGCTGTGACTAAAGGCACATGTCACCATGCCCAGCTACAATTGCTTTTTTAAAAAAACAATTTGGGCAGTGCTGTAGAGCTCAGCGGGTAGGGTGCTAGCCACATACACTGAGGCTGGTGGGTTTGAACCCAATCTAGGCCAGCTAAAACAATGACAACTGCAACAACAAAAAACACTAGCTGGGCGTTGTGGCGGGCATCTGTAGTCCCAGCTATTTGGAAGGCTGAGGCAAGAGAATCGCTTAAGCCCAAGGGTTTGAGTTTGCTATAAGCTGTGATGCCATGGCACTCTACCCAGGGCGACAGCTTGAGACTTTGTCTCAAAAAAAAAAAATAAAAATAAGTAACAATTTGTACTATAGTTTTCATTTTCATCAAAGTTGTACATGTACCTAGTCAGTTAGTTCTGCAAAGTTCTTAAGAAAAATGTAAAGACCTTGTTTCATATTCCTTCCTTTCTCTTTCAGAAGCAACTACTTTCAACTCTCTTTTAGGTGAATTAAAATAAAATATCTTTAAATAAATAATATACTTATTACTTCTTGAAATATCACTTCCTTCAGGGTAATGAGGCTTCAGCTCTCTCACAATCCCACCTGCTCCTATGCAACCCTCACAATACTTCTAATATCCCTATTCTCCTAACAGTAATTTAGTCATTATCAATATGATAACTATGTAAATGCTAGTCACTGATGAGACAGATGGTATACTCTGGTTACTTTTCTTTTCCTCCCTGCTTTTGTTCCTCCTGGACTTAATAGTTGTCTCTCTCCTCCCCATCCAATTAATCTGTTTAGGGTTTTTTTTATGCATTCACTAATTCAATCATACTATTCTCATAGTTTAAACCTTTATTATTATGAAGCACTAAAAAGTCCACCAGTTTCAACTTCTTGAAGAACCCTCCCTTAAAACACTTATAAAACTCTCTATTTTAGGCCAGTTGTTGTCTCTGTCTGCCACCAATTACTTCTTTATGACATCTTTTTAAATTATTATTCTAGAATCTCTATTAACATCCTGCAGATTCATTCTCCCACTCTCTCATGTCAGTTTTCTTGTTTTTATGAGTCCTTACTTTCTCCTCTTGGTTTATTTCCTTGTTCTTAAGGCATAGCTTTCTCAGTGGCTACATTAGCAAAAGGCATACAAAGTAAATTCTTGCAACATTGGTTAGTTAAAGATGTGTTTATTCTACTGCGACACTGGATAGTTGAAGATGTCTTTATTCTACTGTCACAATGCATTGATATTGCCTGGGAATATAATTCCATTATTTCCTTCTTGGACTTTCTGAGACATTGCTTAATTATCTTACAGCTTCCAAATTTTTACTGTTGAGAAATCTAATGTTATTCTGTTTCCACATCCTTTGTACAAAATCTCTTTCCTTCCTCTTTAACTTCTTTTCTTATTGAGTTTTTCATTCTCAGGAAGCTTGTAGAATTTCCCGCTATTTGTAGTGTTGAATTTTAATAATGATGCATGTTGGGTGACAATTATTTTTATCCACTTCGTCAACCTCTCGAGAGTCTTTTCAACTGAAAACTTAATTCAGTTCTGGAAAACAGTTTGGTAATTTTCTACCCTCTATCTTCTCTGCTCTCTCTTTTTGAATACCCTATTATATTATTTGGATATTGGCCTTCTTGAACATAATCTCTCACTTCATTTCTTTTCCAATTTTCTATGCTTTGTCTTTTTTTCTCCACTTTCTGGGAGACTGCTCTATTTTATCTTCTTTTTTAACTGAGCTTTTCATATCTACTGTTCTATTCTCATTTTCCAAGAACTCACTTTTTTGTTTTTTCTTTTCAAGTAGTACCATTGTCTTATTCATGAAATACGTTCTCTTAGCTTTTTGAGGATACTAAGTTTTCTGAAATGTCCCTATATAAATTTTCCTTCTTTTAAGCTGATTGTTTGTTTATTTACATTCCCATATTTCATAATGTTTTCATTCTCAAATGCCTGGTGATCCTTTCTCATCTGCTCATGTGTATGAATTAACAAAAGTAAAAAGCTAACTGGTATTTGGAAATGTGTATGAAGCTTGTCAAAACTGGTCTTTATTCTAGTGTGTCTGGCTAAGCTATCTCCTTGGGAATCCCCGACATTAATGCCATCAAGATTTTTTCTCTTAGGCTACTCTGATTCCTCAAAGATGACTCTTCCTATCTCTTGCCTACTGTCAGCATTTTCTGGGAAAAGTAGAAGGAAGAAAAGGGTTGTGTATCTAAAATTTTCCAGTCCAGAGACACTCTCTTTGACTCCTTGCAAAGAACAAACCTTAAGTCTTTCAGGGTAAGGATGTTTAACTATGTCTTCTCTTTTTAGCCACACTTCATCCTTATTTTCAATTTCTACCAATTTCTGAGCCTTTACAGGGATCTGCAATGTAAGTTAGGCTGCTTTCTTGCTTTCTTCTGCTAGTTGAAAATTCAGGTTTCTCAGGTCTGCTAAGTCATTCAATATTTACTGGATATCTGTTGCTATTTTTACCATTTCCATTCTTTTTGCTCATATAGGTAATGTCTTTTTTCAAAAGTGTCTTTATTGTTAATGAGAGTTGGACAGGAGATAAAACTAAGTGGATATGTTCTATCCTCTATCCTCTAGTAGTCTACTGGACTACTCCTATTATAGTGAATGAAGTCTAATATTAACATCTGGAAGCATTAATAACTTTCCATGTAGTTTAAAGTAATAAAATGAATAAGTTTCTTTAGTTATTTGGAGAGACTTATTTTAAAAAATACCTCATTTGAAAGTTTCAGAGCTACAAAATTTACTATCCATAATAGTTTCTATATATTTTCCAGTGGTTCAAAAAAATACTTAATAGTTTACTCAAGGGTTCTTGTCTTTGTGTTGTCCTTTGCATGCAATTATTGAGATTCTTTCCGAAAGAGAATAGAACCATCCCATTAAATGCGTCATTTAATATTTCACCTAAAGTTTCTAACCTTCAAATAATTAAATTGGCCTAAAATGAAGCAAAGGGCTTATGTTTATCACACGAGGAAATTTCAAAAGCAAAATGAAGACATGCAAGTTTAGAATCTCTTTCACAGTTAAGATTTACATAAATGCCTTTTGCTAACACAGACTAGTCTCCTATATTTATTGCTATCTATTCTGCAAAACAGGTTTTTACCTCTTTTCAAATTTAGTGACAACAGGAAAATGGAACTGTAAAGTACTTGTTATATTGGAAACATGACCAAAGCATCTTCTATTTGAAACCAAACTAATGGCTTCTTGATCTACTTATTTAGATTCCTCCTCTGTAACATAGAGTTGTTAGGTAAGAGAGTTTATTTAAAATTTATGGAGTGTTTTTTAATGCTAGGTATTTTCACACATACAGTATCTAATCTGTAAAACAATTTATGACATTGCACTTTTTAATTTTACAGATAAAGAAAACTATGTTTACAAGCTAATAAAAATACTAGATAATAGGTAAAGAGGTTAATTAATTAAGTAGTAAAATAAATATTCTACACTTTTCACTACCAGTCCATGATTTCCACATAAAATAGGGACACTACTACTTACCTCACAGAGTACTGCTGCAAAGGGTACATAACATAATATGGCAACACAAGGACACAAAAGTATTTCCAACAATGTTCCCTCCTTACAAGGACTTGGGAGGTAAGACAAATAATGGATCAGAAAAGTTAAAACAAAAAATTAGGTAGCATGAGCTGAACTGGCAATTAGTACTGTTGGATCATTAGTGACACCTAGTGGCCTAATTGATACCTGGTGGGTGGATGGGTGGGGTGGGGAGAAGGGTCTCCAGAACTACAATTTAAAACTCAGAATCTGTCCATAAACCTATTTTCAGTATAAGTACTATGCTTTGACTTACGTTATCATGAGTGATAGTAGGGTTTCCATCTATGTTATATCTTCAATGTGAGCAATGGTAAGCACTTTGTAAAATAAGAATTCAGAGCTGAAAATGTGTTTATGGTATCTTCTCTATAACCTATCTGTTTCTGATGGAAATCCATCCACATAACTTTTGAAACTTCTCTACCACCCCTAAGATAGTTACTTGGTGGGTTTACAGAAAAATCCCACTAGTTCCTCTGAGAATCACTATATGTTCTCAATTTAAGTTTCACTTAATTATAGAACATTACTGGAATGCTCCTTTCAGTTTAACGGAAAGTGTCACAACAACTATAAAAATACAAAAAAGAGTGAAATACAACAGTCTGTGCAGTTAATTAAAAAACAATACTAATAATACATACGAATATTTATTAAATGTATATTTAGTACTTTAAAACAAAACAAAAAAATGCCTTTTAATGCATGGGCAAGCAGTCTTCTCTTCTATCCTCCCTGATAACTGTTATCCATGTATCCCTGCTATTGTTTCTACCATGCAGAAAAGGAAAAAAAATCACGCATAGCATAAATAATTTATAACAACTAGAATTCATAATATCTTGTAATTCACCCTGGTTCAGGGCAGGGAAATTCCCAATAGCAATGATGTTCAGTTGTTATGCTCACAATTGGAAATTTTTTGACCTAACCATCAGGATCCTGCAATAAGGGTCTACAGAACTTGGTTTCATCTGCATCCATCTATAGATTGCTTTGTGCACTTTAAGCCATTCCTGCAGCTAGTAGACAATGCAACCTTAGGGAAAATGATATAGCAAATTTATTCCCTGATAGAGTAAGCTTGTACCAACCTATGATAACTATATGGATGAATAACACCAGAACTGAAAACATACAAAACATCAGTACAATACCAGTATTTATAATACTAACTATAAGTTTTAAAATTTGTGATACATGGTATGTATAAATGTAACTATATGTGAAGTACAACACGATTCTTAAAAGATATGTGTAGTTCAGATTTATTCTTTGATATTTATATTAAGGTATAACCTTTGTCCCAAAATTTAAATGGACTTTTTTTTTTTTTTGCAGGTTTTAGCCGTGGCTGGGTTTGAACTCGCCACCTCCGGTATATGGGGCTGGCGCCCTACCCCTTTGAACCACAGGCGCCACCCTTAAATGGACTTCTATTACCAAATCTGACAGAAATTTGTTGCCATAAATTAATTTTTTTTTCTAGATTTAAGATCTGTTACATATAAAGTACAGAGATGCAAACACTTTATATAAAGAAAAATGTAGCAGAAGCAAATGTATTGAATACTTACTGTAGTGTTTTTTCTGAAAGCAGAAGCAAATACAAACAAGAGGAAAAAAGGCAATGATATAATAAAAATAAAATTAAAAAAAGAGATACAAATATGAATGGAAAGTATACAAAGGCTGCTGATACACAGTATTTTGTGAGGTACCTTGAAGCCAGTCTACACCTTCTTGCAATCCTTCTCCTTTAATGGCATTACTAGCACTGAAATAAAATCCATAAGAAATATATCCATTTCATTATATAGTAAAGTTGTAAGAATAAAGGCTTACAATTTGCCATGTGGCAAACTGATATATTATAGTAATACATATCTGAGCAAAACTAGTTAAGCATTGATATTTAATATAAGTAGAAAATAAAAGTCTCAGTACTTAGGAGAGAGATATGAGAAAATTGTAATTTGTATAGACATTTTGAAAAGTATATCACTAAAAATTTATTATCCTAGAAACAGCTATTACACTGAAATTAACAAAACACATACTTTGAGTTATTCTTCTACTGGTGAAAAAGTTTCGTAGAGTTCACTGTTCTATCCTGCCCAGCCCCAATGGCTGAACAACATTTATTTATTTATTAGAAATGGAATAGAATACTTAAAATGGAATACTTAAAAAATACTAATATTTATTTATTAGAAATGGAATGGAATACTTAAAAAAAGGAAATAGAAATGCTTGACTTAGGTTATAGTATATAGCCATAGGATGGACTCACTTGATTTAAAATGGAATTTGATTCTAAAGAGTATAAACCCATAATTAGAATAAAATAAAAACCTAGTAGACTTCAATCATTATTTTCTATTTATTAGCTATAGGAACTTGACTAGCTCATTTAACTCTATTGTCTTCAGTTTCAGCAACTATAAAATGGGGAAATCTAACCATATTCTGAGAATTAAATATTTGAGGTGTGTATATATATAAATACCTCAAATATTATATATATCTTTATATATAAATAACATCTAAAACAGGATCCCTTTCATTGTCTTTACGTTCTTAGGAGTGTAAACTTAGAGTGATATTTTATATATAATTATACTAAACTATACTATCACTTATGGTGATATTTTATATGTAATTATAATAAACTATAAAAATTAAAATAATAAAAGGCAGAGGACTTTTAGCGTATCAAATAATCTTTTTCAAAAATACAGACTAATTTAATGAAGAAATCTTTCCCTTCTGGTGGAGGTGTCACTACTCCACTAAACAACTCTGTCTTTTCCTAACAAGTTCCAGATATTTGGATTTACCTTTTCTCTAAAATATGTCGTAAGAATAAGTCAAAGTCTTCACATTATTCTATAAGGTCCTGGGTAATATAGTCCCTGATTATTTCTCAGTGGCCTCATGTCCTACAATTTCCTCCCAGATGGCTCAATTCCAACCAGCCTAAATTTCTTGCTGTTCCTGGAATACCAGGTACATTTTCATCCAAGAGTCTTTTCCTGGCTGGCCTCTCTATCTAGAAAATTATTCCTCTAAATCTTCACATGAATTGTTCCCTGGTTTTACTTAGGTCTTAGAGAAGAAACAACTCTTATTATTCTTTCTCTTATTATCACACTTTATTTTTCATCATCCTTCTAGCTGACATTTTATACATTTATTTACTCATTATCTGTCTCTCCTACAAGACAGAAAATAAGTAAATATATAATATGCCACAGACTGAGTCAAAAAACACACATGAATAACACAGTCAGATCCTGAAAATGAGAGCTGATACTATGTTTGGTACAAAAATCAAACATAAACCACAAAATTTTCCTTAATTTACTAATTTATACTTTTCTATGATCTTTTTTTATTATCTAGTAAATTTACTTGAACCTAAGGCAAAAGACAGGCAATATCTTACACACATCTCTATTATCACTGACTATAACCTATATCTAAGACTAGAAAAAAAGGCGTGTTAATATATATTTTCAATTTTATACATGCTTTAAAAAATATTACCCAAAATAAAGCACAGACCCTACAAATGAAAGTCTAATTTGAATATAATGATGTACAGTTTGAATTAAGAATTCAAAAATTATAGACAGGTTAAAAGAAATATTCATTCTTCTGTAAGTTATTCAGAAAATATAAAAAGTGGTAATATAACATTCCACATCCTTATAATATCAATATATTATATATTCTTTCACAGAGAATTATAAAGATTGCACAACTGAAAACAGAAACCTGTTAAAATTTAGCTGCCAATTATTTTAATTAGACTCATGTTTTTGAACATGCACTTTCTATCAAAGTAGTCACAATACTTAACACAAAGCAAAAATTAAAAATTATTCTACTTGAGATGTAATCAATTTAGCTATGATTTAGAGAAATCTGAAGTTTCTATCTTAGAATGTTTCTCTATTCAAAATCCTACCTTCTGTTATCTACCAAATACCACAGGATCTCAAATTCTAATTCAAGTATCATTTCTTAAACACTTACTTTTCCTCCCAGATGAGGAAGATTTTTATATCTTAGGATACAAGGTGCTGGAAGTCTTGAGGGCTAGGGTTTCAGGGCTTTCTCAAGTTCCATACTATTACCATTTCAGCACAAAAACTGGTTCTTTTCTGAGAAAAGAACATCCTTGCTTCATAATCTAGTTCCCCTTCTAGAGACAGATGAATTTTTCTGCTTTTATGTCCAACCTTTCCTCTTATATACTCTCTTATAAAAAGGGGAAAACTGGCAAGGAAAGGACCTCTTGTAGCAGGAAGAGGGTAGGTGGGTAGAATCAACCTTAATGAGGTAGTGGTAGGCACTAAAATAATATGTAATATGTAAGCTCTGATTATCCTTGTTGGAATAGTTTGGTAGAATGGCACATGGGGTTAAATGAAGTAATACAAAACTGTTTTCCAAATAATCAATACATAATAATTTTGGAGACCAAGTATAATTTTTAAGAGTTCAATCTTATTAGTACATCTAAATAAAATCAAATTTCCATGGATTTACTCTTTTTAACAAATATATACTGTGTACCTATTATATACCAGGTACAATCACTATTGTAGGGGATACTGAAGTGAATGAACAAAAAAAAAAAAAAGAAAAAGAAGAAGAAAAGAAAGTACAGGGTAATAATGATGCTATTGAAGTAAAACAGCAAACCAGGAAAATTGTTTTAGAAAATGATCCAGACAAACAGGAGGACACAAATGCAAAATTCCCTAAGGTGGGATTGTGTTTGCCTGATTCCATGAGCATAGGGAAATCAGTGGGCAAGTAAGTGAGTTTTCAAGTTATTCCATTAAAAGAGTAGTTTGTCTCTTTCTGTTCTCCAAAATATTTGAAAGGTTTTAACAATAATATATTAGTGAATATCTGTAATAACACAGTTGTATACAACAAAATCCTTAGCTTACATCCTGCCATCTTTGCTCACTTAAAAAATGAGGTCAGAAAAACCCCCTAAAACTTGGAGATTTTTCAAAAAAGATAAAATAAAAAGTAAATAGAAAAGTTTACCAAATGTGCCATGGTTTATCTTTGATGTTCTCTAAACACAGCAATTGAGACACTTTTACAGATGTCACTGAATCTCTAAGATCCATTTTGTTTGCAAAGAATAAGATTGGAATTCGACGATGTTTAATATCTAAAAGAGAAAACAAGACTATCATCACGCTTGCATCTTTTTGAGTCACTTTGCCCCAAATCTTTAAAACTGAAATTCAAGAAATTGTTTTCCAATCACTTCCTTCTATATCACACATACATAAACACTTATGAACACATACATAAACATTTAAGGGCACACTGTCAGGTATGTATTTGAGCAATAAAGAAAAATTTAAAAATACTTCTTCCTAACACCATCCACTTGCCCTCTAAGTTAGGAACTTTAAAACAAAGATGGGTGAGGTGGGAGTGGGGGGCCTCAATAAGCATTACAGAGAAGCATCTACACTAATAGGTCAAATATTTTGTTTGTTTCCTTTTCAAAGCGAACAGAAAGGAAGAAACTTCCAGTAGAAGAAGGAGAAACTATCCTGATTTCAGTTTTTAGTCACAGTACATTATAAGTAATAAGCTAAATATTTTACCTTGTAACAGTCTGGAAACAATCTGCATTGTTTTGGACAGATAATACATTGAAATAGTTCAAAATTCAGAAGACACAAAATGGTATACAGTAAAACAATCTCCCTCCTGCTTTTGTCCTGGACCACCCATCTGTCTCCTTAACATCAGTGTCTTGGCATCTTTGTAGAAAACTTGATACATTTGTAAACATAATTATTACCTATTATTTTCATACAAACAGCAGACCAAACTCATTATATCTTTATTTTTCACCTCATTACATATCTCAGAGATGGTCTCCTATTAATGCATATAGAGTTGCTGCTTCATTATCTTAAGTTATAAAATAATTACTTCTTTTGTTACTATGTACCATAATTTATTTTATCAGTACCTGAGATATATTTGTTATCAATCTCTACAACAAACAATGCAATAATGAATAAATGTATACATAGGTTATTGTATATGTGGGTCAGTATATCAGTAGAATTAATTTGAAAAGTGGAATTGCTGGGTCAAAGGACATGTACATTGTTATTTTTGATAGATAGTGATAATCAAACTGCTTTCCCTTAAAAATTATATCAATTTACATTTCAACAACAATGTATAAGAATGAGTGGTTTCACTTCCCTAGCCAGAAGAATGCTATCAAGGGCAGCACCTGTGGCTCAAGGAGTAGGGTGCTGGCCCCATATACCAGGTGGGGTGGGTTCAAGCCCAGCCCAGGCCAAAAACTGCAAAAAAAAGAGAATGCTACCAAACTTTTTATATAGTCCATCAGATAGGTTAAAAAAGTGTGATCACAATGTGTTTACTAGCATTTTTTTAGATAGGCCAAGAATATTCTTTCCGCATATTCAAAAGATATTTAAATTTATTTTTTTTGTTCACCAATTTTCAATTTGGGGCGGCATCTGTGGCTCCCCATTTTCTATAAGCTTTTATGTTCCTATTGATTTGAAGGAACATACATAGTACAGAAACTATTGGAGCTATGATAGATTTTGCAAATATTTTCCCTTGTCTGTCATTTGCCTTTGCGTGCACATGGTTGGTATGTTTTGCTATTCAAAGACTTTTTATGATCTCCATTTTTTTTAAAAAAATTCATACATAAGGCAGCATCTGTGGCTCAAAAGAGTAGGGCACCGGCCCTAAATACCAGAGGTCAAAACTGTCAAAAAAAAAAAAAATTCATATACATGTCAACTGAGACATCACTCCCTGGGGAATCAACCTCATAATGTAAAAATATTAACACATAAAGATACATGGACAAGAACAGCAAATGTTCTTGTATTTGAAGAAGATTCTGTATGAACTATTTCATTTCTTGGGTCAACATTCCTACACTTTTGGGGGGAAAAGTGGAAAGATTAACACAAAGGGAAAGCATAATCAAAAATACAGCATCAATTGAGATACAGAACTGATGAAGTTTTAGAGTGAAAAAGTCTCATAAAAAGTACAGGCTTGGGGCGGCATCTGTGGCTCAGTGAGTAGGGCGCCAGCCCCATATGCCGGAGGTGGCGGGTTCAAACCCAGCCCTGGCCAAAAACTGCAAAAAAAAAAAAAAAAAAAAGTACAGGCTGGGTAATTTCTTTCCAAAAATTTGAATAGCTTAATGTTGTCCAACAAAAATATGAAAGATATTATAGTTATGCAGTAAGAAATGCTACAAAGTCCCACACAATTTCCATTCCATTTCTAACAAACCCACAGTTCTTTTAAACCACTATTTTTTTTTTCTTTTAAACCACAAACATTACTTTATCTTTTCTACTTGAGTAAGGCTAGAAGTGCAGAGTTCTACAATATTTCCATGGAGCATTGTTTGTAGTGGAGGGTGGGGGTGGTGTGGAGGAGAATATCTATGAGAAGGTGAATGATGGAATAAACTGTGGTATGCTCATAGCACATTGTATTAGGCATCATTAAAAAGAACAATTACATAGTTTTATGTAAATTGTCTTAGTAATATTTCCATCTTGAAGTGATAATTGAAAATAGGAAAATCCAAAAGACTGTAAAGAATATGATCCCATTTTGGCAAATAACGGTGACAGTCCCCACAGCCCTCATCCCTGTAGAAAATTTTGGTGTGTGTATGTGTGTGTGTATGGTATGGCACATAAAAACAACTATGAAAAAAAAGACCAAAAGACTTGCATCTTGGAAGACAGACAGACAGACACACACACACAATGATACACACAGTAAAACGCTTGAAAAGACAGTAACCAAAATAATTGTAATGGTTGTTGAAATACACAGATCTTAATTTTCTTATTATTTTTCTGTCTGATTTTTATTTTTGCTATTCTCACATATTATTTCTGTAATCAGGAAAAAGGGGCATATTTATTTTTGAGAAAATAAAGGCTACAGACGCCAAGAACACTGCAAAAAGCTTTATTATCTACAAAATATGATGATATAGGCAAAGATAAATTCTGTAACTAAAGTTTTAAAATTCAAAAATTTTAAATAAAAGATGATTGTAAAGTTAAGAAACACTTTTTGCTTATATCAAGGAACAAAATATCACACATAAAAGGATCCCAAAGCACAGATACAATTGACTAAAAGACACATACACATACCTGGATGATTCAGAAGAGTATCAAGTTCTTCTTTGGCCACAACCATCCTTAATCTATCACTACTATCAATGACAAAAATAATAGCTTGTCCTTCTCTGTATAACATAAAGAAAATATAAAGTTAAAGTAACACTTATACATTTTTCTATGTTTATTATCTACTTGTATGGAATTCTTAACCTGGTATTTTATTTCTTCATCTCCTATGTCCATTTATCATAGAAGTTTTGATTTTTAA
Source organism: Arctocebus calabarensis (assembly GCA_963573935.1). Classification (NCBI taxonomy): domain Eukaryota; kingdom Metazoa; phylum Chordata; class Mammalia; order Primates; family Lorisidae; genus Arctocebus; species Arctocebus calabarensis. The sequence goes on along the minus strand of CAUYON010110837.1, from coordinate 1,569 downwards.
TTAGTTTATATGACTAATATTTAAACATTTGTTATATTTCATGTTAAATCTTTTTCATTTACATTTTATATTTTTTACCATAAACCATTGGTGAGCATAGTAAGAAATACATTTTACATTTAGGTATTTCTAAATACCTAAGTACATATAAATATACAGTAGAACTTCTGTAAGTTGACCACCTAAAGACTGTAAAGAACTGGTCAACATAAGGAACTAGGCCTATGGTACTGATATGTACATGTGGTACATGTCCAATCTATGAAAATTAGGTCATTTTAAGAAGGTGTCAATGTAGGGAGGTGGTCATCTATGGAAGTTCTACTGTATTTTATTTTTTTTAATTTTTATTTACTTATTTTTGAGACAGAGTCTCACTCTATCACCATCAGTAGAGTGCTATAGCACCACAGCTCACAGCAACCTCCAACTCTTGGGCTTAGGTGATTCTCTTGCCTCAGCCTCCTGAGTAGCTGGGACTACAGGCACCCGCCACAATGCCCAGCTATTTTTGTTGTTGTTGCAGTTTGGCCATGGCTAGGTTTGAACCCACCACCCTCGGTATATGAGGCCAGTGCCCTACCCACTGAGTCACAGGTGCCGCCCTGTTCTACTGTATTTTAAAACAAAAATCTTTGTTGGGTATGGTGGTTTACTCCTATAATCCTAGCCCTCTGAGGGGGCTAAGGCAGGTGGATTGCTTATTACTCAGGTCCAAGACTAGCCTGAGCAAAAGTGAGACCCCATCTCTACTAAAAAGTAGAAAAATTGAGGTGAGAAGATCACTTGAGGTCAAGAGTTAGAGGCTGCTGTGAGCTTTGACACCATGACACTCTACCCAGTGTCTATTTTTGACACTATCTCAAAAATAAATAAATAAATAAATAAAATAAAAATCTTTCTGAAACAATACTTTAAAATAACTTTTCTTTTATTTGATTTTTCTGATAGCCAGTGCCCTGATTTACAGATTCACTAATGGGTCATATTAGCACTTCAAAAATCACTCATTCCTTTGTATCTTTCTTTTACTGATTATAATGTAGTCCATTGCATGAATGTATCATCAAATCTTGTGTCAAACCTCTGTTATTGGACTATTAGATTACTTCTAGTTTTCACTATTACAAAAAACCTTGGGACAAACATCCTCCTATGTACATATATTACCAAATTTCTTGATGTTTTAAGAGTTTGTCTTTGCAATAAAATTTCTGTAACTATGTATGTATTAATAATTTAAAGTTTTATATAAACATTGCCAAGCTGTCCTCTAACAATGTTGTAGCAATTTATATGACTATTGGTATTTTTCCCATTCTCTTCTCAGCAATGGCTATTATAATTCTTTTTAATTTTGCTATTCTAAGAAAATGTTATCAGATCCAAGTAATGTATTTTTGATGTTGGTTCAATTGCCCAGGGGGGGTCCTCCTCATAAAGTATTCTCCCAGGCCAATTTTTTCAAGTGTTTCTCCTGCACTCTCTCCATGAATTTTTATAGTTTCATGTCTTTAGGTCCTTTACCCAGTGAGCGTCAAGTTTTGTTAGAGGAGAATGGTGTGGGTC
>CAUYON010110835.1:0-12888 GCA_963573935.1 Arctocebus calabarensis | reverse complement strand
TCCCCTCTGCCTCATTCCGAGTCACCAGGCCATTACTGAGCTATTACCAGTTCCTTGCAGAGTGTTCCCCGGAGCCAATGACAGATTTCCTTGAGCCCAGGGGTAAAGCTCGGGTGTGGGGAGGACGGAGTGGCCTCCTCTCTGCTCGGTGGAGAACTGGCTCTCTCGCTAGCCTCTGTCTGAGGTCATTTTCTGTCTCCAGTTTAGATAAATCCCATATTTCTTTACCTCTGCCCTTCAACTCCCAAGCCCCGTTCTTGGGCAATGGGGATCTGCATGGAGACACTCGCCCAGCAGTGAGGAAGGAGAAGGGAACCCACTCTGTGGGGTGGCACAGGCCAGACACGGCGTCCTGGACTGTCCCCCAGTGCTGCCGTGGAGGACGCAGCCTTCCCGTGGCCTGTCTCCTGGTGGAACCTGTAGCTCTTCTTTGTACATGGTTTGCTGTCTCCTGACAAAGCAGACGGTACAAGGCAGGACAGAGGCATTGACTGGGAGCAGCATGTCTCCTGCCCGGCTGCTGTAAGGATGCTCCTGAGGACATGGCAAAAACACCAAGAAACAGCCAGCGCTCTGAGCACACTCCCCCAGGGCCACACTGTGTCCCTCCCGGCAGACTGAAACCGGGAGAGCCACACCCTCCTTGGCCTGAGTTCTTGCAACAGGACATGCCCAGGCCACTACCCAGGAGCAGCTGGGGTCCTAGCATAGGCACTCACTTTAACTGGGGACTGTCCCCTCATCAGCGGGTGCCACTGCTGACCAGCGAATCCTGGTCCATACCTTCTCAATGTGGTGCCAGATGGTTTACAAAAGAAGCATGGGACAAAAGTCTCTGCTTTTAGGAGCTGTGAGCTAACAGGAGCCACGGCTTGAACATCCCTAACACAACTAAGGACACTGGTTATTAAGAACTTGCTGGGAGCCAGTCATGATGCTAAAGTTTTAACATTGGTTAAAACATCATGACTTTAGCATCAAAACTTTTTGCTGCCCCCTGACTGTGCAACGTAGACATTGCTACTGTCCCCAAGTTGCTGAGCAGGAATCTCAGGCTGGGAAAGTCTTAGCATCTGAATCCTGTTCCCAGACTGTGTTAGGTTCTGTGGAGCCAAGATTTGAACCTAGGCCTCTTGGAGTTCAGTTTCTGAGTGTGAGAATTCAGCTCTTTTGTGCACGGCCTCAGGGAAGATGGGATATTGACTTGACTAGAAACATGCCTGCTCCCCAGTCCTTTGGGGCAGAGAGTCAGGTTCAAGGTGAAAACTCCCAATCTGACGGTAAGACCACCTGCTTCCACAACACCACAACAGAGGTTGAAGGGGGTGCCAGGGCTAGTGCAGGGGTGGGGCTCAGAGCACAAATCCAGTACTATAAGCTAAAGAGCAGCTCGGACGCGGGGAGATGGATCCAGACCCAGTGTCCCATTTCAACTAAGCACATTTTAAATCCAAACGTGGGTTCCCATTTCATAGTCTTGGTGGATGATAAGCAGCTGCTACGGCTTTCTGTGCTCTGAGACCCCAGACTGTAAGAAGTGCTTGAGACAGACACGATGGTTTCATAACCCAGGAGACCTTTGCACAAGCGCTGACAAAGCAGTGGGGGTCTCAGAGAAAAAGCCACCGGCACTAGGCTCAGAGAACTGGGCCACGTGGCAGAGAAGGGCTTCGGGCCCGCTCTGGCCTTAGGTAATAAGCCTCCCGGAGCCACTCCCGGGGGTTTCCTGTGCTCCTTCCTAGAGCGGGTCCCTCACCCCTGTTGGACCAGCAGCCCTTTTGTCCCCTCTGGGAAGAATGAGAGATTAAAAGGAAAAGAACTGACCCATTTTGGGGCGAGTGTTTATTTGCTAGCGTTGGTCTTGTAATTGCTAATAATAGAGACGGAGCCTGGAGGGGGTCCCCAGAGCGTGGGGCAGGATTCCTCCTGAGCTCCGCACAGCCCTCCGGGCATCGGGGCGTTCACAGGAAGCTCGGGTCACACAGGACGACTCTAGAAATAGAGCCCGGTCCACTGCGCCCGCAGCAGCCTGCAGAGACTCGCTCGGCAGGGGACATGGAAGCCGCTCCCACTGAGACAACCCCTCAAATTCGGGTCTGAGGATTTCAGACTGGCGCCAGCCCATCGCCCCTGACTGTACAGTCTCCAGAGAGCGCTGGACATCTCCGCCTTAAAACGCAGCCCACGTTTCAGAGGCTACTCCAAGTCCGTTTATGACACCTGTGCAGAGCCAGGAGGGAAAGACAGGACGTGTGTCTGCATGTGGAAAGGGGATTACACAGACCCAGGGAGGCTGCCGGGTCGGGGCAACACAAGGGATGAGGACAAGAGACAGGCCGCCTTGCGTCCCCAGCTGCTGAGTCCAGGCTGCCCATGGTGCTACCTCAGCTCCCAGGCACCACGCCCAGATTTATGAAAGTGAGGAGTAAACGACTTCAGATCTTAATCTTACAGCTTCAGGCTGGCTACTGGACTTCCTGGAGTCTTAATTTCTCCTGTTTCTCTGAGCTAGGACACTTGGTGAGATTAAGTAGCACCACAGGTGTGATGTCCTCAGCACAGCGCCTGGCTCTCAGCAACGCTCACTCAGAGGAAGATGTAACTAGTCATGTTCTAAGGTGAGACTGCTGAACTTGTACCATACTGGGAGGAGAATGTGCTCCTCCAGGGAACCATGAGGACTTTGGAACAATAGTGAATGCTATTTCAGAGACCTCAGGGTGAGGGCCTAAGCGAAGTCCATTTATTTCTCCTGTCTAAGCAAGTCTAAGAAATCAGGCACCGTCAGTGGGATTGGTGAGGCAGCCACCAGGGTCTGCTTATGGGAATGGCCTTGAGCTTCAAGGACCAGGCGGAGCCCAAACCTGCTGGCTGATGGCTAGATACCAGGGAGGAGCTCCTCACCCCACCCTCCTCTGCAAGAAGAGAGCCAGGTGGGGAAAGGAAGCCCTGTAAAGGAAATGGGAATGGAAGAAAAGATGGTTGAAGAAGACCACGTGCGGAGGACAGGCCAGGAGACACACCTGAGTGTGGTGCAGGCACGGTGTCCTCAAATGGGTATGGTCCCAGGGACTTGAGCTTCTCCTAAGGAAATGGCAGCAGCCGTAGGTAATTGCACCTGCTTTCACATGAGGAAGGGCAGCGCCGTGGGGGTCACAGAACCATTGAGTTTCTGCAGCAGAGGCCTGGAGAGTGATGACAGCCCGGCAACTGAGGAATGGGGAGCATGGTGGGGATTTCGGGTCAGGCTCCCCACTGCTCTGTGCACAGCGCCCAGGCCAGAGAGCAGGCCCCTTAGCGGAGCCCCACCGCACATCTTCCAGGTGGTGTGGCTGGGTAAACCTGTGTTCCACCACATTAACTTTAACCACGGAAGCCCTCCACATAGCACGCTGTTGTCGGCAGTTCAGCATTTGATAAACATGTGAGGTGACAATGTAAAATGCTTCATCTGTAACTGTCTGCAATTTCAATTCAATTTAACTCAGTAAACACACACTCGACTTCTAATGTGCACCCATTTCTTTTCCTGAGCTTTGGTTCCTTCCATGAAACTTTGCACACTTTTGGATAGACATTGGCTGAAAACAATTTCCCCATAAATTTTAATAGGTTGATGATACATTATCACAGCCTTCACACACACACACACACACACATTCTTCACATTTACAATGTAAACAAGCATTCAATTGTCCTAGCACATTTCATACAACTCAAGTGTATTAGTCAGCTACTCTCACGTAACGAGTCATCCCACACTTTAGTGGCCTAAACCACAATAACACTTCCTCATTGCTCAGAGTTTCTGTGAGTCAGGAACTCAGGAGCAGATTGGCTGAGCAGTTCTGGTTCAGTCATTTATGAGAATGCAGTCAGAGGTTAGACTGGGGTTGGAGGCTCTTCCCAGGCAGCTCACCCACATGGCTAGCAAGTTGGTGCTAATTGGCTGAAGGTTTTTATAAAGTAAGGCCTGCGTGTGCTTAGGATGTAGCAGCTGACTTTCTCATGAAAGTAGTGCAAAGATCACAATTGGTAGAGCCTTTTGTGACCTAGCCTCTGAGGTCACTTATGATCACTTTTGCCATGTTCTGCTAGTCACGGAGGGCCAGCCCTGATCCACGTGGAAAGGAACTATTCAAGGCTATTTATACGAGCAAGCAAGGGCCATGAAAGTCATCCTCAGTGAATGGCCATCACAACTAGCTATTCATCTTCAGAATTGACTTTCGACCATCTTCAGAAACATGTTTACAGACACAGATATGTGAGTAAACAGTTATAGCTTTACCTGGGGAAAGCCTAGTTCTTCCCACCTCCTTGTTTTAGTCTATTTCATTGGTCCCAGCAACTTCTGTTCCATCATGACTGCAGCTCAGTTCCAGCACGAGGTCTTCCTTCCTACGGCCTCTATTTTCTCACTGGTTTCATTCTGATTCCTGCCCCAGCCTGTGCTCTAAGCCACCCGACCGCTGTGTGTTTAGGTCTTCAGCCCTTCTGAATTAAAAACCTTTTGTCTTTCTTTCTTGCTTTTTTTCTCCTTCCTTATATAAGTGGATTCCCCTTTGATCTATTGTTCTCTCAGTCCCAGAGCAATACGATTCCACACAGAGGAGCTGGAGAGGCAAAGAGCCAGAGGATTTATCCTGTAATTACCAAATTCATGTACATACACAGCGTGCAGCCTGTGACTGTAAGATGCTGCCGTGCATGCAGGAACTAGGAATTAGGTCTGCGTGAATCCAAGGTGCTATTCGGAGCTCAAGATCTGATGGAGTTTCTCTACCGCCCTATTGTAGGATATCCTGCTATTGCCTTGCATTTAACTTGTTTAAGTAAAGCCACATTCATCATCCTCCTAAAGGCAGCTCCCCTTCCTGACAGTTTGCCACGTTTCCACCTTTTCCCTACGCAGAGGGAAGCCTGAAGCATCACTCCAGCTTCCCGTGATCCCTCCATCCACCCTGCACACTCAGAGATGTAGCAGAACCTGCCTCACCCTCCGCGCCTCCTCCTGTTCCCATAAACACCTCGGTGCAGGTTCTATCACCCCATCACATTATTTACATCCGTTTCCTATCCCCCGGCCATCTCTAATGCCTCCAATCCAATCGATTCTGCATGCCTTCACCAGATCAATTTTTCTTAAATGCCACTTTCATCTTTTCATTCTTCTGCTCAAAAAACCCTTTCAGCATTTCTCCACAGATGTCAGGATAAAGTCTAAACTCCTTGGACTGGCATTTAGCACCCTCCTCCTTCACCCCAAAGCGTATGTCCCCTTACTTTCCACTCTCGCCCAACTGGAGCACCCCAAGTCCTGGGGTGACCTGGGCCCCACCCACCCCATGTACCCTCCAATACTCCTCATCCCCACATACCATTCCTTCCAGGTCACTCGCTCATCCTGAATAGAAGAGCCTCCTTTCTTAAACTCCAGTTCAGGTGACCGTCCACTCTGCTTCTGTGTCCTGGTGTATAACCTCGGGCTAAAAGCAAGTTCCAGGTGCCCGGCTGGACAGCAGCCTGCTTGTACACCAGACTGCGGTTCTTCCCCACCCGGCCGTGCTGAGCACTCTGCTCTACACAACAGAAGATTCAGTACTTATTTACCAATGCAATCTGTGGATCATGGCCCCCAATAAGAAATCCAGGAACTAAACTTTTAATGGATTTCCCTCTTCCTCTTCTGGCTCAATCATTGCCTTGGATGACACGGCTTCCAGTCATAGTTTAAACCTCAAGCATCTGATTATGGAGTGGTGCATAAGGTACCCAGCACCCTGCCCAACAGAAATGACGCTGTGTTTACCCTTCTTAGTCCCCAGTTTTGTTTGTTTGCACTGGGTTTAACTTCCCAGTTTACTCTGCTCATTGTTCGACAATTTAATGATTATTTTGGTGCCATTGGTGAGAATTCTATTTATGGTTACCTACCATGGAAAGCTGGAATAATTTATGCTTATACATTTTTGTTTTCTTTGAGATGCTACTAGGGTGATAATGCTAGACCCGTGCAAATGACTTTAAAAAAAGAAATGTATTTATTTCTCCAATAAATACAACTTGCCAAGGGCAGGGATTCCCACCTCCTTCAATAAACGAAGGGATGGAAGCAGGAGGAAGACTGTCATCCTGAGATGCACTGTATTCTGGGAGAGGAAAGTCTATCTTTGGTGCCTTCTCCCCAGGTGAGAGAGAGAATGATGACCTTAAACCCGCACCCTAATTAGCATTTATATTAGGTGAACTAGGACTAGCTAGAATAGCTGAAGACTGAAGCATGTTTGGCTCATAAAAAGGAGTGAATACAGGGGAGTAGTTATTTACACATCCAGACAATGAGGATCTATTAAGTGTCAGGCCCAGGGCTTGGCATTGTTATTCATACAAAACCACCGAGAAATAAATCTAACTCAAATGCAAAGCACAGTCTGCTTTTCCAGTGCCTTGTCCCCATCAAGAAGTCTTCGATCTTCTCAGGATTAAGTCATAGCCTACCGATAGAAACCCAAACTAAGCCACAGTCAGGAAACGACAGAGCATCAAAGCAGACATGGGGGAAATTGAAATCGGAGATGGAGAAGGCTTAGGTCACAGCTTCCATCACCCAGTGTGGGCAAAGCGCTCCTCTGCTAAGTGTATTCTCAGATCGGGCCTGTCTGGGTTTAAATGACTCTAACAAGAGGGCGTTGACCATGCTTCTAAGATTTATGACTAAGCCAGGCATAGTGATAATAAAATGGCACGTCATGCCAAGCAATTCGGTCCTAAGCTCTTAGTGTGGTTTGGAGAAAACGAAGTCAGAAAGGTCACTAGCATGACCCTAAGAACGGAACCTCATAGTCACATGGCGCCAAGCCCAGAGCATTGCAGGAGAGCCCTGGGGGGTCCGGGCACTGGCACAGATCCTCCTCCTAGGGTTCAGAGAAAGCCAAGTGGGTGAGTATCCCTCCATGCTCTGACCCAAGCACCTCCTCTTTGCTTAGTTTATTACTGTTGGTTATGATAAAAGAGTTTGATAAGAGTTGCCACCTGGTTTTTAAGAAAAAGTTGGGAATTATTATTTTAGCTAGTATTGGCAGCTCAGTTAAAATACAGGAAAGCCAACAAGTTCAGGATTGAAAGTTTACCTCATTGTGACTTCACCATCGACTCACTATGGGACGCTATTGAATTTCAATGTCTCTGAAGATGTTTTTTCATCTCACAATGAATCAGCTGGGCCAGGAGGTAACAGAGTGCTTCATAAGGAAGGTATATTTTGAGGGAAGGAAAAGAGGGAGAGAAAGAGAGAAAGGGAAAAAGAGAGAAGAGAAGGAGTTGACAGGTAGAAAGGAGGGGAGGAACAGTGTCAACAAAGTTCTTGGCGGTATTCCAAACAGCAAGACCCAGAGACAGGGAATCAGCTTTCTGGGAGTCTGATCAAGGGACAGCCATGTGAGTCAGGAAGCCTCGCACTGCCAGGGCCCACCGTTCATGGGCAATACTGTGGCCCTCTCACACAGACAAAGCTCTCTTTTATTGAGGCTTTCTAATCTGCCAGTCTATACAAAGAATCTTAGAAACACTCTACTGGTGAAGGGAATCATTTTCTAAACACTTATTCTGTGTCCCTCCCCACCAAGCACTGAGAACTGTCCTATTATTTCGTGCGCTCATTCCATAAGCCTTTATTGAGCAAACGGTATGTACTAGGTTTGATGGTACAGGAAGCTAATTAGCACCCTTCCCTGTCTTCGTGGAGCCTACAGTCTAGTTTACAGTCTACCCTGGGGAGTGTCAATAAATAAATAAGCGCAAGGGTCATCAATTACATTTTCTTTGAATAAGTGCTATAAGCATATTTGGGACTTTATTTCATAGATTAAGAGACTGAGGTCAGGGAGGCTCACATACTTGGATTAGTGTTTTACAACCAGTGATCATCACAGGCAGAACTTATGCCAGGTCTGGCAGCCCCAAACCGGTTTTCCTTTGTACACATTTCCCTCCCCCAGGAGAGCGAGGTCATCCTCAAGGGAAGAAAGAAACAAGGAAAATGACAAATTTGCAATTATGGGTCATGTCGTGATTGGGGTTAATTGGGCCAGAAGTTGCTACACTCAGTCATCTGAAACTTCATATTCATAATCAGACCACGGATGTGACCAGGATAACCTACTGCAGCAAACGTCGCTGTGAAAAATAAACAAACAAGCTCCAAACAGAGAAAACAAAAACGACCAGGAAGACATACACGACACAGCTAGCAAGCCCAGGACATGGTTCCTCTGCTGTCTGAGACGAGCGGAGGGTGACAAGGAGGCTGGCAGCTTCAGGCCCCCAAGCCCTCCTCAGAGGCAATTTCATCACAGTTCCATAAAACCTCCAGCCACGAATGTGTCTTTTTTTGCCAGCTCCCGGCTGGTTGCAAGTGATGCAGACATTTGTGTGAGGTATACAAAGCCATCTGAGCTGCTCAAAAGCTATCGGCCTTTCCGTGCTAGATTTGAGCAAGACAGATTCTGTGGCACTCAGGGCGTCAAAGAGGATTAGCCAGGCACCGATAACAGATTTTAATTTAGATGATCATGATGGGGACTCAGGACGGGGAGGCCGAGAAATGGACAGATTGAACTCCAGGGTGGTGGCAGAAATGTGAAGAAACTGATGATAAGGGCACATTTAAAGGACTCTTTAGCCGACTACCATGGGGTCTCTTCTGCTGTGGCCTCCCCTTTGTGCTAGGGTAGGAAAACTCCTCAGAGCATATTGGCTCAAAGCCTAGGATTCCAGACCACTGGGGAGAGTTTAATAGCTACCATTGCTCTGTTATCCTAGAAAGAAACAAAACATTTTATTTATTTTTTTTTAGAGACAGAGTCTCACTTTATTCCCCTCAGTAGAATGCTGTGGCATCACAGCTCACAGCAACCTCCAGCTCTTGGGCTTAGGCAATTCTCTTGCCTCAGCCTCCCGAGTAGCTGAGACTACAGGCACCTGCCACAACGTCTATTTTTTGTTGCCGTTTGGCTGGGGCTGGGACTGAACCCGCCACCCTCAGTCTATGGGGCTGATGCCCTACTCACTGAGCCACAGGCACCTCCTGAAACAAAACATTCTTGTTTATAATCCATACTGTGGAGTGCAGCGTACCCTGGTTTCAGGCGGTGTCTTAGCGACCTCCACCTTGACAGAACACTGTCTGCCGTTGGTCCTAGGAGTCTATGTTCTGTCCACTGAAATCTTCAACTGCTATTTTTTCCCTTGCTATTTTCCAAACTTATTATTGTCATCACTAAAGTCCAATCACTGGCCATCAGTCTCTCCTGCTTCTGTTCCATAAGAGATCACTCAGCATCTATATATGCCATCAATAATACATTTATTTATTTAATTGTTTAACAAATATTTATTGATTGAGCAACTCTTTTCTGCCAGGGAACTGGTAGATTCAGACAGTATAGCAGTGGACAGGACACACTGGTCCCTGATTTACTGGGGAGAGTTTTGTTGACGTGATAAGAGAGAGAAGGAGAAAAAACAGTATTTGAAATTTTTAATAAGTAACATACAAAAGGATAGGAATGAAATAGTGATTAATAAAGTTAGGTGAGACAGTCAAACGGGGGCTCTGAGGCAGCCAGGATTAGGGCTTTCTGAGGAAGGACCTCTTAAACAGACTTAAAATTGAAGGGGAGATTTCTGAATCATAAAAACACTCAACAAACTCGGAATAGGATGAAACGCCCTCGCCCAGATAAAGGACTTCTACAAAATATCCTTATCTAATATCATGCTTACTGATCAGAGACAATATCTACCACCACCCACAATTAAGAACAAAACAGCGATATCAATTCTTCCTACTTTCATTGAACATTGAACTGGACTTTCTAGTCAGCTAGTCAGGCAATAAAAATAAATAAAATGCATCCAAATTGGAAATGAAGAATTAAAACTATCACTATTTGCAGCTGACACGATCTTGTATAAAGACAATTCTAAGGAAATCACTAAGAAACTATTAGAACTAAAAGACAAATTCAGCAAAGGTTCAGGGTACATGATCAATATGCAAAAATAAATTACTTCCATACATTAACAATGAGCAATCCAAAGGTGAAATTATAATAAGAAAACAATTCCATATACTGCAGAATCAAAAGGAATAGAATACTCAGGAATAATTTTAACAAATGAATAACAACACTTGCACTCTGAAGGCTGTAAGACTTTGCTGAATGAGATTTTAAAAGACCTAAATGAAAAGTTATTGCATGTTCATGCGCTGAAAGGCAATATTGTTAAGATGTTAAACTTCTAAATTAATGGTATAGTCAACATAATTCCTCTGAAAATCCCAACTAATCCCAATTGCCTTTTTTTTTGCAGAAATTGGCAAGGTGGCACTAAAATTAATGTAGAAATGCAAAAAGAAAAAATGAAATAGCCACAATAATCTTGAAATAGAAGGACAAAATTAAAGGCCTCTCATTTCATAAGTTCAAAACATGTTGGTAGGCTATAGTAAACAAAACACTGGAAGGGTAAACATCTATACCAATGGAATAGAATATGGTCCAAAAATAAAACATTCACATGGACTGTCAATTGACTTTGATAAGTATGCTAAGAAAATTTGAAACAGAAAGAATAGTTTTTAATTTTTTTTCAATAAATGGTACTAAGATAACTGCATAGCCACCTGCAAAAAAATAAAGTTAAAGTTTTACCTCACACACACACAGAAACAGAAAAGGAACATGAATAAAAATTAACACCAAATTGGGCAGTGCCTGTGGCTCAGTGGGTAGGGCACTGGCCCCATATACAAAGGGTGGCAGGTTCAAACCCGGCTCTGGCCAAACTGCAACAAAAAAAATAGCTGAGTGTTGTGGCAGGCACCTGTAGTCTCAGCTACTAGGGATGCTGAGGCAAAAGAATCGCCTAAGCCCAAGATTTGGAGGTTGCTATGAGTTGTGACGCCACAGCACTCTATCAAGGGCAATAAAGTGAGACTCTGTCTCTACCAAAAAAAAAAAAGTTAACCTCAAATTGATAAGAGCAACAAGGACAGAAAACTCTTAATAGAAAACATAGGGATACATTTCTGCAATCTTGGACCACAGAATGATTTCTTATATTTGGTGATCACAGTATTAGTGATAAAAGAAAAAAAAATCCAATAAATTGAACTTCATCAAAATTAAAAACATTTGTGATTTAAAGGACATTATCATGAAAGTGAAAGAACCCACAGATTGGACAAAAATATCTGTAAATCATGTATCTAATAAAGGACAGAACATACAGAAAAAAACATTACAACTCAGTAATAAAAAAACAAACACCCAGTGAGACCCGACTTGTGAAAAAAATGGAAAAACCCAGCAGGGCTCTGCGGCAAGCACCTGTAATCACAGCGGCTTCCAGAGGCTGAGGCAGCGGGATGCCCACAGCCCGAGTCTGAGGTTGCAGTGAGCTACCACGCCCACTGCACTCTGCTCGGGGCATAGGGTGGGACTGTGACTCAACAACAACAAAAAGACAAACACCCAATTCAAAAAATGGGCACAGGATCTGAGCAGACATTTCTCCAAAAAAAATATATGAATGACCCATCACCACGTGAAAAGATGTTCAAGGTCATTAGTCATTAAAGAAATGCCAAATCCAAACCACCACGAAAGGCCACTGGGTAACCACTGAGAAGGTTCTAGTAGAAAAGCCAGATAACAGCGTGCGTCGAGAAGGCAGAAAATTGAAACCCTCACGTGTTGCTGAAGGAACTGTAAAATGATGGGGTCACTGTGGAAAATAGCTTAGCAGTTCCTGAACATGTTAAACAGAATTACCATTGGACTCAGCCTACTCACACCTAGGTATATAGGAAAGAAAAATGAAAACATGCCTGCACTAAATGTGCATATGCACATTCATAGAGGCTTTATTTATTATAGGTAAAGAATGAAAACAGTCCACATGTCTACGAGCTGATGAATGGATAAATAAGTGGAGCATAGTTGCACGATGAGGTATGATATATGCACATTACCACATAGACGAACTTGGCAAAAACTGTGGGAAGTGCAAGAACTCAGTCACAAAAGACTGCCTATTATAGGATTCCATTTATTTTCAATGTCCAATCTATAGAGTCAGAAGTAGATGGTTGGATGCCTAGGGCTGAGCGTGTAGGAGGATGTCAAGAGCGATTGTTAACGAGTACGGAGTTTCTTAATGGGGTTCTGAAAATATTTATGAATTGACAGTGGTCATGGTTGCCCAACTCAGTCAATACACTAAGCACCAATAAACTGCACAATTTAAATTGGTGAAATGTAACTTATGTGAATTAGTTATCTCTAATAAACCTCTTTAAAACAATGAGGAGCTAGCCAAGAAATAAACTGGTATAGGAGTAGTCCAAACTCTCAGTCTATAATCCACAGACTAATGGGATCAGGGTCACTTGGGAATTTGTTAGGAGTGCAAATTTTGGGTCCCATTCTTGATGTATAGAATCACATTCTTCACATTATTAATTTCTGTAAGTTATACATATGCCTATTATAGTTTGAGAAGCACTGTTTTAAATAGAGAGTGAAGCTGAGACTTGGAAGTGGGTAAGAGTTTGGATTGATGGAGGGACTGAGGGAAGCTGGTGCAGCTTTCCGCGAAGCCCTGGGATACATAGCGTGGGGTTAATGGGAAGAGATGAGCATGATCATATAGAGTAGGCGATGAATGTTGGTTTCCATTGCACCAAGAGGTTTAAGCAAAGGAGTGACATCATCACAGTTGCTGCAATCCTTGGGAATATTAACGAGTCAGAAAACAAGCGATGTTGAGGGACCAGGTAGTTGTTGGACAGAGAGATCTTTGTGCCCAACATCTCAATGA
>CAUYON010110831.1:0-39854 GCA_963573935.1 Arctocebus calabarensis | reverse complement strand
ACAATGACGGCTGTAACCAAAAAAGGGCCGGGCGTTGTGGCGGGCGCCTGTAGTCCCAGCTACTTGGGAGGCAGAGGCAAGAGACTCGCTTGAGCCCAGGAATTGGAGGTTGCTGTGAGCTGTGATGCCATAGCACTCTATCCATGGTGACAGCTTGAGTCTCTGTCTCAAAAAAAAAAAAAAAAAAAAATTAAGATTTAATTCCATTAGATCAAATTGTAATTAGAAGTATTACTTGATCTGGCCGGGCATAGTGGCTCATGCCTATAATCCCAGCACTTGGGAGGCCGTGACAGGTGGATTGCCTGAGCTCACAGGTTCGAGACCAGCCTGAGCCAGAGTGAGATTTTTGTCTCTAAAAATAGCCAGGTGGGGCGGCACCTGTGGCTCAGCGAGTAGGGCGCCGGCCCCATATGCCAAAGGCGGCCGGTTCAAACCCAGCCTCAGCCGAACTGCAAAACAGAAAAATAGCCGGGCGTTGAGGCGGGCGCCTGTAGTCCCAGCTACTCGGGAGGCTGAGGCAAGAGAATCGCCTAAGCCCAGGAGTTGGAGGTTGCTGTGAGCAGTGTGACACCAGGGCACTCTACCAAGGGCGATAACGTGAGACTCTGTCTCTACAAAAAAAAATAAAAATAAAAATAGCCAGGTGTTGTGGTAGGCGCCTGTAGTTCCAGCTACATGGGAGGCTGAGGCAAGAGAATCTCTTGAGCCCAAGAGTTAGAGGTTGCTGTGAGCTATGACATCACAGCACTATCAAGGGTGAAAAACTAAGACTCTGTCTCAAAAAAAAAAAAAATTACTTGATCTTTTTTTAATAAAAGAAAAAGGGGTACATGTTGCTAAAATTGTAGTCCTTTTACTGACATTTGAATACAACTGTGAGTTTGAAGAAACCTAATAGAACTTTATTCTTTAAAAACATCTGATCTTCTTTTTTTTTTTTTCCACGTCTCCCTTGTCGAACCCTCGGTGACTCCTCACAAAATAGTACGGTAAGAAAATTCTTCATATCTATGTTGGGCTTTTGCAGACTTTCTGCGTTAACAGAGTACAGACCACAGACATGGCACCCTCTGAATGAGACAGCCTCTCAGCCAGTGAGCGGCAGGTGCAGGCGACTCTATGCCCTGCTGCTGGCTTTAGAAAGGAGCATGCAGTGATGTTGCTGGTAACAGATGAAAGAAAAAGAGAGAGAAACAGGAAAAGGGTGAGATGATTTTTTCTGAAGAATAGAGCTCAATCTTATGGCTTGATTTCTAAACAAAAAGAGTGCTACATGCTTTTGTTTGAACTTTTAGACAAATTAAGAATCAGAGTAAAAATATTTTTCCATTGAATCCAAATATGTTAATTTTCTCTTTTTTAATATTAATCATGAACTGAATATCTGACAATAGACCAAATGTGTTCTTAAAAAGAATTAGGATCTTATACTAGATTAAAAGGATGCATTAAAAACTTTCTAAGATTAGGTATCTCAGTAAACTGATGCTAAAATTGATTTTTAACTTTTGTGTTCTTTTTAAGAAATATATTTTAGGCTCAGCGCCTGTGGCTCAACAGACTAAGGCACCAGCCACGTACACCTGAGCTGGCGGGTTCGAATCCAGCCTGGGCCCACCAAACAACAATGACAGCTGCAACCAAAAAATGGCCGGGCATTGTAGCGGGCGCCTGTAGTCCCAGCTACTTGGGAGGCGGAGGCAGGAGACTCGCTTGAGCCCAGGAATTGGAGGTTGCTGTGAGCTGTGATGCCACAGCACTCTGTCCAGGGTGACAGCTTGAGGCTCTGTGTCAAAAAAAAAAAAGAAATATATTTTAAGTATAGTTCAATGCTTACAGTCCTAAATGTATATTAACTTGCAGAAGTCTGTTTCAAATAACCTAACACTCATTACACTTAACCTTTTTTTTTTTTTTTTTTTTTTTTTGAGACAAAGTCTAACTCTATTGCCTTGGGTAGAGTGCTGTAGCATCATAGCTCACAGCAACCTCAAACTCTTGGGCTCAAGGGATCCTCTTGCTTCAGCCTCCCAAGTAGCTGGAACTACAGGGGCCTGCCACAATGCTTGGCTAATTTTTCTGCTTTTAGTAGAGATGGGGGTCTCACTCTTGCTCAGGCTAGTCTTGAACTCCTGAGTTCAAGCAACTCACCTACCTCAGCCTCTCAGTGTTAAGATTACAGGCATGAGCCGCTGCACCTGGCCACACTTAAAGTTTTAATATCACCACTGTGCCAGAAATCCTCTAAACCTACAGCTTTATGCCATTCCCTTTTTCTTTTCACACCTGGTGGTAGGTGAGCTCCGGCTGCTAACTCTGTAGCCTCTGTTATAGCCTTCAGGCCACACTGACAAAGCACAGCAAGGCCATCGCACAGTGCAGAGCAGGGAGAAGAGAGTAACGGACAAGGAGATGAAAATAGGCAAGTGGGCCGGCCACATGCACCAGGGCTGGTGGGTTTGAACCCAGCCTGGGCCTGCTAAGCAAAAAAAAAAAAGAAAGAAAAAGAAAAATAGCTGGGCATTGTGGCAGGCACCTGTATTCCCAGCTACTAGGGAGGCTGAGGCCAGAGAATCACTTGAGCCCAAGAGTTTGAGGTTGCTGTGAGCTGTGACTGACACTATGGCACTCTACAGAGGGCAACAGAGTGAGACTTCGTCTCAAAAAAAAAAAAAAAAAAAGAAAGAAAAGGAACAATAGACTGAGTGGAGAGACAGGTCTGGTCAAAAAAGGAGAGAAAAGAAGATCACTGTGGAAAACTGAAGTGACACCCAGTAACAGGACAGGTAGGGAAAGAAGGAAGAGGTAAGGGAGGGACAAGAGCTTTCCCTGCAAAGGTCTGTGAAGTAAGGACACAGGGAAAATGGACCTCATCCAAATACAAGTTAAAGTTACAACCGCATTTTAGATGGCACCCAGTCTCAATACGGAAAATGAATTAGCCAGCTCAGAACCTTCAATTCTTTAAACCAACAGTCCTTAATTTACAGAGTTTATAACCAACATGTTAAACACTGGAGAACTGCCCCTGCTGGTGTACAGCAACTTAGACATCTCATAGTCACTGACAGCACACACCCGGTGGCTCACATTTAAACAGGTTATAGTAAACATTTCAAAATATGCCAAATATAATTCCCATCTATTTTTCTAGTATTTTCCTTAGTTTCCCACTTCTTGGGGAAATTTTGCATTTTAACCTCTACTCAATAACAGAAAAGCAAAATCTAGAAGTGTGTTCTACAGTCTGAATTTACCCTGAATACTACGATGGGCAGATAGCTGGGGTACCATTTTCCCTCGTCAATATTCTGAGAACTAACAGGGGCATCTACTCAACTGTGTGGTTTCTTTCAGATTTTAAAATATCATTTGAAAATTCTATGTTAATTAAACAATTTTAATTTAATGGACAAAAGCCACTAGGCCTATTTCATTTCAGCCTCAGAAGTTAAACTGGATGTGGCTCTTGTTAATAAACAAGGCACTTCCTTTTGAGATTGTGGGCGCTGTAGTTGCAGAACGCAAAACTGCTGTTCCATTTCTTTACAGTTTTGCTATTACTTCAAAAATTACCAATCTTATTTTCTTAGTATCTGGGGTCCAGGGTGTACATTTCCAAGTTCTAAGATTCTAGCATAATTCACATGTGCTGAAAAATAATTTCTTCCCTTATTAAGTGCCTTTCCTCAGAAAAAATTTGGGTCTGAATTTTAAGAATTATTAACAACTACCCTTTATCTTTCTTTTTTTTCTTTTCTTTTTTGAGATAGGGTCTTGCTCTGTTGCCCATGCTAGAGCACAGTGGTGTCATCATAGCTCACTGCAACCTTAAACTCCTGGGCACAACCAATCCTCCTGCCTTAGCCTCCCAAGTAGCGGGGACAACAAGTACCTACCACTACCCCCAAATAATTTTTATTCATCTATTTTTATAGAGATGGGGTTTCACTATTGCTCAAGCTGGTCTTAAGTGATTCTCCCACCTCAGCCTCCCAAAGTGCTGGTATTACAGATGTGAGCTACCATGCCTGAAAGAATTGTAACAAAGATATCTGTATCAGAATGTTTATTGCAGCCCAATTCATAATTGCTAAGTCATTAGTGCCCTAGTGCCCATTGACCCACGAATGTATCAATAAATTGTGGTATATGTACGCCATGGAAAATTATGCAGCCTTAAAGAAAGATGGAGACTTTACCTCTATCATGTTTACATAGGGGATGGAACTGGAAAATGTTCTTCTTAGCAGAGTATCCCAAGAATAGAAGAAAAAGTATCCAATGTACTCTACCCTACTATACAACTAATTTATAACTCTCATATGGAAGCTATAACCCAATTAACTACTTATTTTAAATGGTTTTATAGCATGTGGATAATTGTACAAGTAACTGCTTATAGTAAAAATTTTAACCTATAAAGCATATAAATTGAAAAGCACTATTCCTCTCCCTCATTCCCTAAAAGATTTTTCATGCTCCAGTGGTAACCAAAGTTAAATGTTTTGGGTTCTTTTCTCAATATCTTTCCAGAATTTATATATAAATTGTGCTTAGTTGTTTATATCCTTTAAATATATATAAATATACATGACCATCCTGTTTTCTCCCATTTGCTTTTTATTAATACATCTTAGACATGCTTTTACAGTAATATGAAACTGCATTATGCCTCCATTGTGTGCCTGTTAAATAATGAATTTAACTGCTCCTTTATTGCCAGTCACGTAGGTGGAGTTTTTTTTTTTAATAAAATATACTACAGTGAATATTCTTACATCTTGGTGTATATTTTGTTGGTACTTGCATTTAAAATGAACTAGAGTGTAAATTGCCAAATCATACCAGCAGATTCATTTTTATTTATTTTTTTAACATAATTTTTAGAGTGCCAATATGAGCATTTCAGATTTGGGGATCTGGGATTCTCAACCATAAGTATACAATGCACATACTCCAAACATTAAAAAAAAAAACAAAAAAAAACTGAAATTCAAAACACTTCTGGTCCGAAGTATTTTGAATAAGGGTTATTTAACTTTATCATGTAATTGACAGATCCCTTTCAGTTTCTCCAGTTGTCTCAATAATGTCTTAATTCAGAGCTGTGGGTTACATTCAGTTGTCATGTCTCTTTGGTCTTCTTCCATTTAGACTTTAGAGCATTTCCTCAGTTTGTCTTTGACTCTCTTGATTTTGACATTGTAGAAGATTATATGTCAGTTATTTTATAGAATGTCCCTCAACTAGGATTTGTCTCGTGTTTCCCCAGTAGGCTCAGGTTCTGCATCTTGGCAGGAATATCACAGCCTTGATCGCTACTTTGTACTACTCATTGCATTTTATCACGTGGAACATGATTCTCATTTGTTCTGTTACTGATGTTCACTTTGATCACTTTATTAAGGAGGTGTTTGTTATGCTTTTCCATTGCCAGATTTCTTATTTTCCTTTCATAATTAATCAGTGTGTTTTAGGAAGGGACTTTGATACTATGTAAATACAGTGTTCTAGTCATCATCAATCAAACTTCCAGTTTGTTCATTTATTTAGATCATTGTGGGCTCATAGATTCTGATTCATTAGGTTGTAATTTGTTATTTTGATTCTCATTTTGCCCCATATTTGAACATGAGAAACCTCTTCAGCTGTCTTCTGTGTCCTTTTGACATATCCTCATCATACTTTGTGCATTTTGGCACAAGATACAATCCAAACTAATCTGGTACTTTGCCTGCTCTAGCCCTCTAATCAGCTGTTCTCCAATGTAATTTCCTTTTAGTGGAGAATCAAGGTAAGATCTTGACTGCAGTTATGCTTATGTTCTGGGGATATTCCTGTTCCTAGATCCTATAGTGGAAGGAACTAGGAAATATATAGGTGTGTGTCTGTGTATAAAATATTGGGTTCAGGTAGGTATTTTCAACTGCAATTCAACATCACAGGGGTCATTCCAGATTTTTGCCATACCACATTTGTAACTCTCTTCTCCAGTAATGAGAAACCTAGCTTCTGTTATCTTAAATATATTGTCTATCTGGTCATCTCCCTCCCTAAACAATCTGTGCCCTCCCCCTCACAAATGCCCTTCTTAACCCAGTTGGGATCATCATCCTAGCCTAAGCCACCCTTTTCCTCCCTTTAATGTGAGTGACTTCCTTCTGTCCAGGCTCTGACACACCAACCACTCCATGCTGTTGGTCTCTGCAGAAATGTCCTGTTTGCTCCACTTGGGGTCTAATGCCTCATCCAGGATTGTGGGCCTTTTAAATTTTGACATATATTCTCAAATTGCTTTTAGAAGAGTTACACAAATTTATTTCCATCTACAGTTCACTTTTTGCTTCATAGGCTTCCTTATGCTAGATATTAAACATTTTAGTCATTTCAACCTGGTAAATGAAATTGCATCATTTTGGTTTGGGTTCATTTCTCTGAGATTGACCGTTATATTTTCCTTTGAACTGTTACTTTCTTTATCCGAAGGTTCTTCATCTGTAGTTGAAGGGTAAGAATGTTTGTTAGCATCATGAAAGGTAATGGTATTGGTCTGCTTGGAGTGCCATAACACAATAGCATAGTCTGGGTGCCTTACACATCAGAAATTAGTTTTCTCACCCGGTTTGGAGGCTAGGAAGTCTTAAGAATAAGATATCAGCAGGTTTTGTTTCCTGGTGAGGCTACTCATCATTCTTTGTGCATTTTGGCACAAGATACGATCCAAACTAATTGTATATTAGTTCCTGCCTGCCTTGCAGAAATCTGTCATTTTTGCTGTGTTCTCTCATTGGGAGAGAGCAAGGTCTGTGATCTCTTATCAAGGCACTAATCTCATCATGAGGGTGCCACTCCTCAAGACCTTGTCCAGTCCTAATTACCTCCCAAAGACCCTGTCTCCAAATATCACTGTGAGGGTGAGGATTTCAATATATGAATTAGAAGGGATATACAAACATTCAGTTAGCTTAGCACAAAGGTGGCATTCAGTATACATCAGGTCCTTCTTTCCTCTCTAATGTACTTAGGAGTTTGGACTTTGGATGATATTTGGTATCACATTTGGTAGTTTCTGACATTTCATACAGTAATTTTTGTTATATCGAAAATTAAGTTTATTGAATTTGTGGATTATTTGATAATTTATTTTCTAGTATTAAAAATGTATAAATAGGGCGGCTCCTGTGGCTCAGCGAGTAGGGCGCCGGCCCCATGTACCGAAGGTGGCGGGTTCAAGCCCGGCCTCGGCCAAACTGCAAAACAAAAAAATAGCCGGGCGCTGTGGCGGGTGCCTGTAGTCCCAGCTACTAGGGAGGCTGAAGCAAGAGAATCGCTTAAGCCCAAGAGCTGGAAGTTGCTGTGAGCATTGTGACGCCACAGCACTCTACCCAGGGCGATAAAGTTAGACTCTGTCTCTACAAAAAAAAAAAAAAAAATGTATAAATAATACTGCCATAAAGTGTTTCTCCAAAGGTACTTTAAATAATAGTGTGGTTACCTATATAAAGACACATACAACAGTAGCATGCATTGTTTAGGAATGCATATAGGTCAGAATAAAAAAGACCCAAATCAGAGTTTTGGTGCTTGGAAGCAAGTAGTGAGGGTTGTGAACCATGATAATAAATTCAAAAAATTTTTCGAAGAACTACTTGATTAGCTATTTCATTGGTTCTGAGAATGAGCAAGCAATAAGCAATTGTGTTTGAAATAGTGTTTAAAATTACTTAGTTGCTCGATAATATAACTTATGAAAGGTGTGGTGAACTGTGAAAACATCAAGAGGAAACTAAGTTTCAAAAACTATACAATTGACCCTTGAACAACATGAGTTTGAATTGGTCAGCTTCATTTATGGGAATTAATAGTACTAAAGGGATGCAAAACACACCCGTTCAAATTACTAACATTTCCTTTACTGGGGGTCTGCTCAGAAGAGCTAACCATAGGATTTGGGTATATGCAGATGGTCCTGGAACCTATTTCCTGATGATACCAAAGGACAACTCTATTCTTCTTCAGAAGTATTTAAATTTCCCAAATATCATTTTTCCGTTTGTGCTCTATTTTGTGTGTCATGGTTAGTAGAAATGGTATTGTCTTTATTCTGGAACGTGTCTCTGCTTGCCTCCATTATTCCTCAAGTTCCCAAACAGTGATTAACACATAATAAATTATTTATTTAATACATGAAGTCTGACAGTTAAGTATGAGAACTTGTCCTGGTAAAAGTGCTGCATACTGAATTCATTGCTGAATATCACTATGGTCACCTTTGAAGTACTCCCTTTGGGAAGCTATGCACTGATGCCAGCACCAAGTGCACCCCTCAAAGCAATTTTACAACTCTCTTCCTGGACTAGCCATCAAGGCTATCCTGTGGAATGTAAAAACATGCAACAAGGATAATGAATGCCACTCAGAAAGACACTGCCACACATCCACATGAACACAGCTGTGAGGCACTGATATACCAAGGTTGTGAAGCTTTACTGAGTTGTTTGTACAGTGTTGCCAGTGTTAGGGTGTGGTGACAAGTTTGCCAACTTAATTGTCAGACCTCTTATGATGACAGCTCTGATGGTCATTTCAGAAAAAGAGTTCCACAATTGCTTTGAAGGGTGGACCTAGCACTAGATAGAATCAGTGCATAGTCTCATCTGCTTTGAAAGTGTCTATAGAGATACTCAGCAATGAGGTATGTAACACTTTTTCTAGGATGAATTCTCAAACTTAATTATCAGACCTTATGTATTTGTTGTTTCCTACAAATCTGGTGCTAAGGGTTGCTGAGAGAATGATGTTAACCATCATTTATCAGTACTAAGTGCTTTAGATGCACAGTCTTATTTAAACTTAATAGCTCTATGAGACAGGTTTCATACCTAGGGATCAGCATAATTAAATAACTTACCAGTGGTCACAGTTAGTGAGAGGCTACACAGAAGCAAATTTGACTTCTCTGTAGATTTTGGTCTTTGAATGTATTAAATAGTTTATATATGGGACAATGATTTTCACACCAAGCTGGAGCTCTTTAGTATTTTGGAGGTGCTTAATGCTTATCCTTGGGTCTGACTCTAAGACTAGCCCCAGTTAAACCAGAGCAATGTTGCTTTTGTCTCTCTTACCTGTTGGGCTTCTTCTGGGTAAGATTTCACTTGGTTTTTCAGTATGTTAAACTACTGATAGTAAAGTCAAAAAGCAGTTCAAAAGAAGCAGAAATTATTTCCAGTTATGTACAACATGAGGTAGCAACATTTGAACAGAGCTTTCAAAATATAGAAATGTAGGAAAGCAAGTTTCAAAAGAAGGGAAAAGAAGTAGATGCTCTGAAGTAGAGAAAAAAATGTGTATATGTATATTTTATTTGCTTGTGAAATAGTAGTTGCAAATATAGGTATTTTGGAGCCTCATCATGGAAACATTTAAGCCAAATGACCAGTTTGGACTTCATCCTTGAGTAGAAGTAGGCTTTTTTGTTTATTTTTGTTTGTTTGCTTGTTTTGCTTATGACAGCATGTGTTTGAGTTTCCTTTAGGCTGCAGGCTGTTTAGGAAACATTACAGCAGAATTAGTTTGAAAAAGTAGACTAGAGTGAGGAAGATTAATTAGCAAATTGAAAAACCTCAGGTGAGCTAAAGGCCTCTGAAATAGGTTATTAGGAAAGAAGTGAAGAGAAAGATGCCAGAGTAATATTGGAAATAGATGGAATGGAGAATTAGGAACTAGTTTGATACGGGATGTTGGGAATAAGAAATCAGGTGTTGTGATTTTGCACTTGCGTATCTAAGAATATGCATGGTAGAGTTCAGATTGGCTACCCTTGACTCAGTAATGTGATGGGAGATCAGACAGTGGAACTGAGATGAGTTTAAGGAATGAGGGCTTGGAAAAAATGTGATGGCTTCTTTGTGAAATTTATAGAATTAAAGAAAAATAAAAGCAATCAATGAGAATCCACAAAATAAACCATTCTACCAGGTATATATTTCTTAAATTATCAGTGAAAAGTTATGTTTGAATTCCCTTTTTAATGTAAAAATTATTATAAATAGTTACATAAGTTTTTTTCAGCCTCTGTTTCTAGGCACAAATAATTGAAAACTCACCAGTGGCAGAGTAGCAACATTGTTTATGACTTGTTTTCTTTGTTTGTTCTGAAGTTCCTTACTGACAGTTTTGGTCCTTTTGGAGAATATATAGGAGTGAAGTGATGCTATGTGAGAAAAAATTTTAATTTGTTTTATACAGCCTCAACAAGAACACATGTAAATTTATCGCAGAATCCTTAGATTTGGTGTGGCTTCATTTTTCTATTTATAAGTGGAATGATACTGTTTGTATCTGTTGCTGCTCTTTCACACTCACCTATAATGGTCAGTGGACAGTTTAGTATTTTTCTCTTTGTGTAATTTTCTGCATGTACATGCACATTTTTTATTTCAGAAACTTGGTTGGAGATTAAGTTGTTTATATTCAAAGTAGCTTTATTGTTATGGAATGAAAAATTTATGCTCTCGAAAATTGGTATAGAACAGAACATTTGTAACCCTACTTAGCACGAATGGAGTTTCCTTTTTACTTTTCTCCAAAGTTATATACTTTAAGAAATTTGGGAATGTATATTAGAGGATAGGCAGGGTTAAGTGTTAAAAACACTTTGCAAGTTGAGAGAAAACTCTTTTCACACCCAAAGTATCAAGGTGATACTTAGATGAAGCATGTGGAATCTTGGATAGCTCAGATTTTTTGAAATTTAAAGCTAGTCAAAGATGTAATTCTCAACTGACAAATGTGAAGAAAGACATATTTAGGCCAAAGTCTTAAACAATTTAGAATTGCTAGAAACTTATGTATTAGGCGTCTGTTGTGGGTTATTTCTAATTCTGACTTTTTAAAATTTGGTAATTTTTTTTTAATTGAAACACATCTGGAAGCTTACACATTGAAGTCAACACAGCCGTGGTTATTTAAATGATCATAATTCTGGCAATGCATTTAGTGTTAAAGGTAAAGTGTATACTTTATAAGGTCAATATATTGGAAGATGGCATTAGATCTGAATTAGGGTCCTTGTTTGTTTTTATTTTGCCTTTTTTACAGAAGTTATTTCTGGACTTAAGGCTTTAAAAATGAGTGATTAGATAAAATTGCATGGTTTTCAGTGTCCTGTTATAATTGAAAATCAATACATAATTCAGAGATGTGTTGCATGAGATGTTAACTAAACCCAAAGATTACAACAGTCACCGCTTTATTTGTTATACTCTTGAATATTAAAAGTTTACATGTATTGTAACTTGCATATATTTTAACACATATATACAACATATAATAGGTGCAGGAAATGCTATTTGGGGATATTTTACCCTATTAAGTTTAAGTTCACTACATAATGTGTGTGTGTGTGTGTGTGTGTGTGTGTGTGTGTGTGTTTTAAGGGATAAGGTCTAACTCAGTCACCCAGATTAGAGTGGTGGAATTATTACTCACTGTAACCTTAAACTCCTGGACTCAAGTGATCCTCTTGCCTCTGTCTCCTGAGTAGCTAGGACTATAGGAGCACAACACCATGCCAACTATTTTTTTTTTTTTCCAGTGTTAGATTGTCTCTAACTCCCAGCCTCAAGTGGTTCTCCCTCTTTGGCCTCCCAAATGCTGGGATTACAGGCCTGAGCCACTCTGAGTTTGGCCAGTAAACAAAATAAAGTTACTATCGAAAATAGAGTATAGATTCTGGTTTGTTATTGTGAACACTAATTTTCTTTCTTTCTTTCTTTTTTTTTTTTTTTTTGAGACAGAGCTTCACGCTCTTGCCCTAAGTAGAGTGCTGTGGCATCACTGCTTACAACCTCCAACTCCTGGGGTTAAGCGATTCTCTTGCCTCAGCCTCCCAAGTAGCTGGGACCACCAGCACCCGTCACAATGCCTGGCTATTTTTTGGTTGCAGCCATCGTTTGGTGGGCCCAGGCTGGATTCAAACCCGCCAGTTTAGGTGTATGTGGCTGGCGCCTTAGCCATTTGAGCCACAGGCACTGAGCCACTAATTTTCATTTTAGTGCTCTTATTAGGTAACTCCAAATGCTTAAATTGTAATTCAAAACAAAGTTTTGGGTTTTTTTTTCTCAGATTTCTCATCTGTGATAATTGGAAGGATGGTATGGTATTATATAGACTTAAGTGCATCTTACTCCTAGGTAAAAAGAATGTTCAGATTTATAAGACGATTAATGAATTTGACCAGTTTTTTCATGTTTTTGGACTTAGAGTAGTGTTAATTTTGAAGTACTATATAGTAATACCAAAGGATTACTATAGATTCCTGTCATGAATCTTCTTGGGTGTGTTCTACCTAAAATCTTGTTGACAATACTATCCCCACACCCCACCTCACCCCTGCCTCTTAATGGACCAATTTCTTTCTCTTGGAACTTTATTTCTGTTATGTTATACATTTTCCTTTCCTTTTCTTGCCATTAAAATAGTTTCAGGTGGTAAAGGAGGAAGAGATAACTTTTATCCTTATTATAAATGATCATCAGCATTCAGCTTGATAAATTAAAGATTGTATCAGTCTTAAAATTTAACTGTTGCCTTAAGAATCTTGACTTTTTCTAATTAAGGATTGACACTCCCACAAAATAAGTTATTAACTCTGTTTTACTTTTGTTGGTGATTCTCTGAGGCATTTGGGTACAAATTAACAAGTATTTTTTTTTCTTCTCTAAGTTAAAAGAAGTAAAGACAGCTTGAAGACATTTGAATGACATCAAGTAATAACTATTGAAATCAACATTTTGAATCGAATCATAATTAGATAAAAAGTTTCCGGGGGCCTATAATTTTACTGTTCCTGAAAAGACAATTGCTTTAAAAGACAATTAAGGCTCTACAGTATTTTTCAAAGACTTAGAAGGTTAGCAGAAAAGTATCAAGTAAATATTCTTACTATTTTATATTTCTAGCTTGAATCTCTTGACACATGATCATTTCCTTTTAGGAACCAGTATGGATGGAAACTACCTACCTATCAGTTTAGAAGCTGATTAGTTGGAAGTGGTTCAGGCTACCTAGAAGGCTGCTTGTTATCTTCAAACTTTAAAACATTGTATCTTGAGTTATGTGACACTCTTTACTCAAGAACATAGTATCTAGTCTTTATTCAAATGATTTTCGGGAACATTGAACTCCATTAGATATCTTCATGAAGACTCCTTGATATTCATAAAACAGACACTTAATTTTGACAATTTCTTTTTCTTGGCTCAACCCAAATAGCATATTTAATTAAAGCTTGAGGTTTGAGCTGGGAGATAATGGTAATACATATGTATTTTCCAAATACTCTTAAATAAAAGCTGGAGTCTCAGTCTGAACCTCCCCTCTACCACTACCAAAAGGAAAGAAGAAAAATTAGAAAACTGAAAACTACTTAACATTTCTCTTTACGTGTGTTTAAAATCAGCCTTTGTTTAAAAATCTGAATGTTTATATTGATGATATAGGACAAATACTAGTGATGGCTTATAATTTGGTCTGCGTTTTAGTATCTGTATATGAGTGATCCTTAAAGTTTAGCAATTTTGAATTCCATGTTGTGTCTTCTTGCTACTTAACTCTCTTTAGGATTGTTGGTGCTGTGTTTTGAAAGATTATGAAATAGAACTTATAAAAGTGAGCTCAAAGAAAAATCAGTAAAGTGAATAAATCTTCATGGCAAGTAGAATCTTTGTTTTCTCTTTTACATAATATGCAAATTCAAGAATTGCGAGAATAAGCCAGTATAGACTTATAAATTTAAGGAAGAAGATTGCCATTTCTCATAGATACCATATTGCCTGTTTTTGGATTGTGAGAGTGTTAAGTAGCAAACTTTCTGAAGTTTCTGTAATTGTGGAAATAATGTCTGAGAAATTTTTAGATTGCATCTATTTCTGTTTCTAGATTGGGCTGGCTTAGATGAAGATGAAGATGCACATGTCTGGGAGGATAATTGGGATGATGACAATGTAGAGGATGACTTCTCCAATCAGTTACGGTGAGTGTTGAGTGAGATTTGTATTATAGTTCACTGTTAATTATAATCATGAAATGTATAATGTATATAAATTATTGACCTTCTAAAAGTTACTTAATATTTTTAAAATAGGTTTTTCAGTTATGCAGAATAAGGTACATTGTTTTCTTTTTTATTTTTACATATATATGTGTTAATTAGGTTTCCGCTTTTTGCCTTCACAGAATTTAAAAGGCTTACAATTTAATAACAATAACAATGTTTAAGATAAGAACTAGAAGCAAAAACCATGTAAAGAATACATTGTTTTCATCTCCTGTGTTTCTGAACATGAATACTCTGTAATTGCATATAAATTTTTGTTCTTTTTAGCCTTTCACAAATGCAATTATATAAAAGAATATTTGCTATTTTTTAATCCATGTGGGTTCAATTCTGTAAATATTAATTTTCTGCCAAAATCTAATAACTCAGCAGGAAATAGAATCATTGAGTGCTGGGGCCCAATAGATTGGTGATTTTCAAACTACGATGAATATTAGAGTTGTGGAAGTGTACTTTTTCATGTTCATTTCCAAATCTACCTAATTTTATTTATTGAGGTGAGATTTATATAACAAAACCCTTTTTTAAGTGTGCAATTCAGTGGTGTCTAGTACATTTTCAATATTGTGAATCTGTTTAGTTCCAATATTTTTAGCATCCCAAAAAGAAACTCTACCCATTAAGCAGTCATTGTGCATTCCCCTCCCCCTATCCACTGGCAAAAGCTTATCTGCTCTTTGTCTATGGATTTGCTTATTCTAGATGTTTTATATATAAATGTGATCATACAGTGTGTGACCTTGTGTGTCTAGCTTTGACTTAGCGTCCATGGTTCATCCCAGTTGTGGCATTTATCAATACTTTATTCTTTTTTTATGGCTAAATGATACTCAGTTATATGGATACTGTATTTTATTTATCCATTCATCATTTGATAGACATTTAGGCTGTTTACACATTTTGGTTGTTGCAAATGGTGTTTCTCTGAATATATTTGCACATGTATTTGTTTGAGTACTTGTTTTTATTACATACCTAGATAAAATTGTTGGGTCATATGGTAATTCTATATTTAACTTTCTGAGGAACTGCCAAATTGCTTTCTACAGTGGCTAAATAATTTTACATTCCTACTGGTAATGTATGAAGGCTCTAATCTCTCCACATTCTCACCAAAACTTCTTTTTTCTTCTTCTTCTTCTTTTTTTTATAATTATCCTTTCTGAACGATGCAAAGTGTTATCTCACTATTGTTTTTATGTGCATTTCCCTAATGACTGATCTTTTTTGTGCTTGTTGACCATTTGAATATCTTCTTTGGGGAAATGTCTATTATAAAGTCCTTGCCCATTTTTAAATTGAATTTGTTTTTGTTGTTGAGATGTAAGATTTCTTTACATATTATGGGTGTTTAGACCCTGGTCAGATAGGGGATTTGCAAATTTTCTCTCATTCTATTGGATTGTCTTTGTATTTTCTTCGAAGGGTCTTTTGCACAAACATTTTTTAAATAGATGAAGATTAATGTTATCTATTTTTTATTTTATTGTGTTTTTGGTGTCATATCTAAGAATTCATTACCAAATTCAAAGTAATGAAGATTTACCCCCCCACCCCATGTTTTCTCTAAGGATCTTACAAATTACTGCATAACTTTTATTTCTTTTGTGTCTTTCATTAGCACTTTTATCTTAAAAATCAACCAAAAATTGATTTTTTTGGCTCGGTGCCTGTAGCACAGTAGTTATGGTGCCAGCCATATACACCGAGGGTGCCAGGTTCGAATCTAGCCCAGGCCAGCTAAACAACTGCAACAAAAAAATAGGTGGGCGTTGTGGCAGGTGCCTGTAGTCCCAGCTACTGCTTGGAAGGCTGAGGCAAGGAGTTGCTTAAGCCCATGAGTTTGAGGTTGCTGTGAGTTGTGATGCCATGACACTCTACTGAGTGCAACATTGTGTTACTCTGTCTAAAAAAAAAAAAAAAAAAAACCCCAAAATTTATTTTTATCAGAAGACTTTCAGTAGCAAATAAATTCATAATTGTATTTCTCATCACTATTACATGTACATCTAACCTTTTTACTGGTTTAGAAATAGCACATTATTCTTTGTGGCTTATTGTTCTTCTGATGTACCTTTGCAGTGTTTTTATGTTGTTTGTTAATGTTTATGCCTTTAGGTTGATGGATTTGTATGTATTTAAATTTTGATAACTTCATTAGTGAATAAGAACTTTCTTTTATGTTCTGATTTGAATCATGAATTTTACCCACTAAGGTTAGGTTGTTGATATATTGCCAGTGCTGTCAAATAGAACTGACTGTAGTGATGGAAATGTTCTGTAAGCTGCACTGTGCAATCACTTGTGGCTGTTGAGCACGTGAAATGTGGATAGAGCATCTGGAGAACTGAATTTTTTATTTCATTTAAATAGTCACTTATGACTATAGAATAGCACAGAGTCAGAAATCCTTCCTTTTAAAAATCAAAATGTTTCTCAATAAGTCTACTGCAAAAATGTTCTTCCTAGTCTTTTTGTGAAATGCATGGAGACCCTTAAAGTGTCACAGTAAAGAACATGTTTTATTGTTTTTGTGGCATTATTGGAGAGTCTGCTTAGAGTACAGTCAATCAAACTGCCTGTGTTCCTGACCCAGATTTGCCTCCTATTTAGGCATACCAACCTTGGGCAAATCATTTGGCCTTTCTTTGACTTACTTTTCTCATCTATAAAATGCAGATAATTAGTACTTTACACTCCGGGGTATTACAAGGATTAGATGAGTTAATATGTATAAAGTGCCTAGACTGTGGTAAGTATATGTTTTGTTTTTTGAGAGTCTCACTGTGTTGCACCTGAGTGCCATGTCATCTTAGCTCATAGCATCTTCAAGCTTGGGTTCAAGCGATATTCTTGCCTCAACCTCCCAAATGGGTGGTGCTACAGGCACCCCAACAATGCCTGGCTAATTTTTGTATTTTTAATAGATACAGGGTCTTGTTCTTGCTCAGACTTATCTCAAACTCCAGAGCTCAAGCAATCCACTTGCCTTGGCCTCCTAGAGTGCCAGGATTACATGAGCCATGGAGCCTTGTTTGTGGGAAGTATGTTCAGTGGTTTTCAACCTGTGGGTCCGGACTCCTTTGTAACAATGAAAATACATCCTGCATGTCAAATATTTACATAACGATTTATAACAGTAGCAAAATTACAGCTATGAAGTAGCACTGAAAATAATTTTATGGTTGGGGTCACCACAACATGAGGAACTGTATTAAAGGGTCACAGCATTAGGAGGCATTAGGAAAAACCACTGTGTTAAATAAATAGAAACTGTCCATATAGGAGACTGCCCACTTTCCATGGTCCTCTGTCTATTTCAGTGTAATAACCTTTAACAAATAAAAGTATAAAGAATAAGGGCACTTTGTGTTTCCAAATAACTTAAGTCATTCTAGTTTTGCTGTTTCTGTTTCTGATAATTTGTGTCTCTACTTATCAGGAGAAATACATAATAGCATTAGGATTTTCTTAATGCTATATCACACCCTATATAGTAAAAACTTCAAGAAGTCAGTATAGATACAGCCTTAGTCATAAAACTGAACTAGTTTCTTAGATAGTAAGAGAAATTCTCAAACCTGGTAGTGGCCATTATTAGTCTCTCCCCCCACCCCCAATCTATTGCAACAGGAATGCTGCTGCTGCTTTTGTTTTAAATAGTATACATTCTTCTTGTGTCCTGTGATATTTGTTCCAGTTGTGCTGGGCTTCTTCCCTCTCTCTTGTCTTTGTTGGATTTTTTCATTCAACAGCCTCCTCCTATTAGTGTTCTTGATCTGTGTTTTACACTTAGTGGCTTATCATCTTCTCTAAGATTTTAGCTGATACAGAAGCATTTTATCATGTCTTTGTTTATATGTAATTTAATAAATGTAATTTGATGACTGTCATTCATCAGTAAGGTAAATAGACACAGAACAGACAGATTTTGTATAATTGTTACTTAAACCTTAGATTGAATTTCAGCATTTTGTTGTTAAAATAAGAGAAAGTAAATGATTTACAGTGATTTTGTAAAAGGAAGCAGGAAACTAATGTTTAAGTAAGTTTTAAAGTTATTTTCACATTACATAGGAAAGGTGTAAAATTTTTAGGATGAGATAACATTCAAAGGCCGTAACCACATTCTGTAAATATTGCTAACAGAGTTTTTACAAGGAATATTTGAAGAATTTTCTGTGAACAATGGAAATAGAAGCTTTTAACTTTTCCCTTTAGCCTTGGTTCAACATTAATGTGTGCTACATGCTATTTGTATAACTTTCCCTTGTCTAATCGTGAAAGGATATAAATATTACATATGAAGGACAATTATTATAATCTTCAGTTTCCTGATGAGAGGAGAAGGAAGAACCCAAAAGAAGCAATTTAGTTAGCAAAGGAAAGAAGGTAGAAGCTTGAGCTGGACTCTTGACTCCTAATCCATTGTTTATATTACCAGTCCATACTGCACCCTACCAGAATACTATGATTTATTTGACTGATTTTTTGTCCTTGATATAACTCATGGAAATTAGGTAGGTATCTGTAATATAGGGTACTGTAAAAAATTTAGGAAAGGAATTTGGGGAAGTGAATAAATATTATGTATCATGCCTACCATGTGTTTTTTGCATTGTGTTTGCATAGGATATTGTGATAAGTGTCTAAGCCAAATTATTCTTTAGAACAAATACATTTTATCTTGTTGGAGGTAATGATGTAGAGCTTATTAACCCTAATTTACATTTACTTATTGTTTTATCATAGATTGGCCCTCAAATAATTTCATTATAAACTTCTGTAACATCTGAATTATGATTGTTCACAGTTACTAGTGATATTTGGAGTGAAAGTTTAAAAAGTTGGAGTTGATTGGAAGGCTAAACTTTGTACAAATGCTTTATAGAAGGCAGATTAACATTTTCAGTTGACATTCTCAAAGTGTGACTGAAACTTAAAAGGTGTATACATTATTTCAAGTAATAAAGTGGCTTTTTATGTAAAATATAAAATTTTGAGATTTTCATCCACACTTAAAATTAGGAAAGTAAAGCCTTTAACATTCTATGATTTTTATTGTATTTATTTTGCCAGTATAGTTAATGAAGAAAACTTTCACACACCTTTGAATTTAATTAATAATGGTTTCTTGTTTAGAGAGAGAGAGATGTCAAGATGGAATACTATCTCTATTCTTTTTGTGTCTATGACAATAATACCTATTATGATGGTTAATGTCTCAAAATTTATGTTTAGATATTTATTAGGAACAGAACATTTGTGTATTTGGGGGATATCTAGAAATCCCTCATTTTTTTTTGTAAATAAATTTATAAGAAAATTAAAGACGGAATATAACTAATGGAAAAAACAAAATTTTGTTGGTATTGTATTGACTCGTCTAATTTTCCCTTACATAGATTTCTTTTTAGGGACTAAAATAAAGCTATTCACTAGTATTTTAAAATGTTGCCTCAGGCTTAGCTCATTTATTAATTGTATTATTTCTATGAGAAATCTGTTTGTTTTAAAGAATGTCTAGTGATAAATTGTTTTTTGTGTTTTATTGTAGAGCTGAACTAGAGAAACACGGTTATAAGATGGAGACTTCATAGCATCCAGAAGTGTTGAAGTAACCTAAACTTGAACTGTTTATTAAACTCTGTTAGAAAACTAAGGATGAAACTTCAAAAATATATGTTTATTTCATAATTTGTTTTTGTAACAAAAATAAATGTTTTGATCTAATCTTGGTTTGGTTCAGAAGTCTTGATCTTTCACCTCTAATTGTTAATGTTCTTTTTGTAATTTTAAGAATATTACAGGGTGCAAACATTTTGGTTACACATAATCCTTTTGTGCCATTTGAGTCAAAGTTATAGGCATGCCCTTTGGTCATATAGCATGCATTAGACCTGTTAGGTATAAATGTATACATCTTCACCTCCCACCTACCCCCCACCCCAAGCAGTTTTCTTCTCATGACTTTTCAGAGACTTCTTTTTTTGATGTTAATAGGCTTGGGTTAAATGATACGGGGCTAGAATTCATTTGACTCCCTGAGTACTTTCTTAAACCACATTAATTATTATGTTATAAAGTACTTCTTTTACATTACATTGAACTTTATCTCGTCTGCGTTTTGATAATTTAGGCAACATTTGCTGACATTTGTACATTGACCCTTCAAAACCTGTGTTTTTAAAATATTAATCATTTTAAATTGCTGTAATTTGCTTAGTTCCTGAGCCATTAATAATCTTATTAATGGTTGTTAGTGTATTACTAGTACTTAAAGTGTGAAGTAATTTGGTCACAATCCTAAGAACTTTGTCTTCTGTTAAAATTAATAAAGTGTGCTCAGAATACTCTATCAACAAGTATATATATTCCTAGTACATTACTTTAGTATAATTAAGGTTCTGCAAAGGATAGCTGTTGCCACATCTACTTTAATGAATGGGAGATTTAATATGGTTTGCAAATATTCTTTCTGATAACTTAAAAATGGAGTCGATACACAGTTTTTATTAGGAGTATTGTCGAACATGAATGTTTTACTCAAGAAGTAGAATCATAAGCACTGTTGAGTTATTTCAAGCATGCATAAAATTTATGTAGCATAATGCAGAATAGGAGTTAGGGGCCTGAAATACAAGTTACCCCTTGAAGTGATTTTGAACATAAATATGTTTTCTATACCTCAGATAAGCATAAACCTACTTTGCCAATCTGACACAACTGCTTAGGTTATCAAATGGAATAAGGAGCACAAAAGAACTTTGGAAAAGTATAAGTTTTATATGTGTAACTGATGGTTTTTATAAATCTAATGAGGCACAAGCAGCCATATTAATGTAATATTGAGAAATATTTTGTTGTATGTTTTCTCAGTATTTTGGTCAATAGAGGATCACTATTGGACCTCATATCAGTGGTCACCTCGACAGTGTCTGATCACTACCCAGAGTGATGGCCACTTTATGTGAGCAGAGGCTTTGTTGAGTTATTTGTGGTTATCAATGTATTTTGTTCTTAAATATAAAAATGTAGTTTAGGAATTTTTTTTTTTTGTTCTTAAGACTTGTGTGTACCTGAATATTGGCATTTGGCATGAGGATGGAAGGTATAGAAAGTGAGACTGGTCAGGCACCTTAAAAAAAATTATTTTTATGGAATTTTATAATTTATAGGTTTCTTTTTTCCTTTTGATATTGACAGTGCCCCACCCTGTGAAGCAGGCAGGAGGGGCCTGTCTATTGTAAACATTTTATCAAATAGAAAACAGTTTCACAGTGTGGAAGTAAAGGGAACCAGGACTGCAATAGCTATGGAAGGTATAGAACTAGAATCCATGTTTCCTTCATGATATTTCAAAAAGTGCATGTGTTCTGGTGTGTGTTCAGGGTTTGATTCATAATTTGGCCACTATTAGTGATCTACCTATTAAGGAAGTTTCAGAGTTACGTGGGAACAGTTTTCCTGGTCTAGGAAATGGAAAGAATCCCAGGAGGGTTGAACTGAAGATAAGGAAATAATGATTAATATAGTGGTGATGATCAATAAATCTTCTTTTTCTTTCTTTACTGAACCATGCTACTGCTTATCTAAATGGTTCCTTACCTCCTCTTATGAATGCTTTTCTGGTGCTTACTGCATACTAGACATCATTTTAAGCTATTTTTATGTCTTCACAACAACCCTGAGCTGAGGTGTTGTTACCTGCATTTCACAAGTGAAGAAATGGAAGCACCAGGAGGCTAAGTAATTTGCTCATTGTCACTCAACTGGGAAGTGGTGAAAAGCTCCTCAAATATAAGCACTATTCTGTTCAACGCTGGATTTCTTTTTTAATAGCATCTAATGTAGTTTCTTCTACACAAGTGCTCCTTTGGTTTTAGTTGAATGCATATGTGGAGAAATGAAATACTTGTATTGATACAGGCATAATGTTTGTTTATGATGACTCCCTTTTATTCCCCTGTAATTTTTCATAATCACTTCCTAATTTGATAGTTCAGTTCCATTTGAAACAAACATGTAGATGTAATGGTGGTCAGCAGTTTTCATTAGGCCTCAGTTTAGAATCGATGTAGGATGCCATGTCCCTTCATCCTTTTGCAGCACCTTCAGTCTACCCATGTATACGATGCTGGGCATTGGCCTCGGATTTTGTAGCTACTTGAATGGCTCCTCTTGACTGGGGTCTGCTAGACTCCTGAGTGTACTTCATCTTCTCTAGACACATTTTTTCAGTCCCAGATCTTCTAAACAAAATAATTTCATTGTATGATTTCAAATCTATTTTCTGTTTTGTCCTGTCCCCCAACTCTAAACCCATATATTCAACTAATAACCTGATTTTCTCTTTAATGTCTGAGTATCTTAAAGCTGACTTAGTGAAAAGAGATGTTTTGATTATCCTCAAATCTGACCTTTCTCCCTGTCTTCCCCATTTTAGTAAATAAATGCACCTTTTCTATCCAGTTGTTGAAGCCAAAAATAGTGTCTGTGAACCCTTTGTTCCTTCTGTATCCAATCTGTTTCCAAGCTCTGTCAACTCTCCCTCCAAAGCTTATTTCATACAGTTGATACCACTGCTTGCTTACTCAGCATCCATTCCCCCTTCCTCTTTCCTAACATATCCTAACTTTTCCCCCTCAGCTCTCCATCCTTATTTCACATAGGCCATATGATTCAAGGCAAGGCAACATTATTCGCAGCTCATAGTGAGCTCTGCTTAATCTTTAATCCTATCAATTCCACCTTGCAAGTGATTGGATAGACAGCTTCAAATAAGTTTGGACTAACAAAACAAGGGGTTAGGGGGCACCTGGCAAAGAGCAATCCTACCTCATAAAATAGTCACATGAAGCCAACTGCTCTCTCCAAATATGAATATGGGAGCATCAAGTGGAAAATGCTAGTGGCAGTCATCTAACAACCACTTCAGTTTGAGGGTGAAGGTGATTAGTCTGGAAGAATATGATTTTCCCGTAATGTCATTGATCCTGCTGTAGGACTAAGTTTCCTGTAAAATAAGCTTACAAATTTCCCTGTTAAAGCATCTTAGTTCCTGTGTTTGGTTACTTGTGCCCAGAAAAACCCTGATGCATTCAGAGTATATTTTCTTTGATTACTAGTATCGCTCACTAGGACCTACAGTGATCACAAAAGTTTTGGGGCATCCTACTTCCACTTTGTCTTACATTCTATTCTGGAAAACGGGTCGTGTTGCCCTTTTCTTTAAAAGCTATCAGAGCCTCTTAAAGCAGCGTCCATAGTAAAATTTAAATTGTTATAAAGCCCAGTATGGTCTGACTTCTGCCTGTCTTGTTGATACTGCTTCATTTTCAATATGACTATATTTTGGTCATTTCTGAACCCAGTAGATCAAAGGTAAGTCACCTAAGCAGCAAGTACTAAAACTACCTGCAGTTGCCTGAACATGCCAGGTGCCTTTGTGCCAGTTGCTCCCTGGATGCACCTCATCCTCGTGAGTCAGCCCTTCTGATCATCCAATCTGAGCTACCAACCTGATGGTTCCACCAGACTTGACCTATTTTTAAATGCTCTGTAATAGTACCTGATTGTTACTGTTGCATTGCTAATGACCACCTCACAGTGACTGGTCAGAACATTGATTTAATTTTGTTCTTCATAGCACTGCCTTAGGAGGTTCCAGAACTGTTAGATTGATGCAATGATAAATTTCATTTTATAGCAACTATGGTTTGAATTTACTGGTCAGGTAGAATAATTATACTATCCTTCTAGTTTTTCTTTCTTTTGTTCTTAGCTGTCATGGAATTGAATGAAGCTTATATTTCTACCCTCTTGTTACTTTTTGGCTCCTGTCTAGTAGTCAGGAATTATTGGAATATTGGCGATGTAGCAAGGTATGATGACTTCAGAGATTAGATGACTATTTATTAAAGATAGTCTTGCTGCTTTACCCAGTGAGGTTAAAGTTGAGAATTACAGGAAGGACTATCAGCCAACATTGCAATGGTGCAGAGAACATTTATAGCTACTGAGTATTATCTTTCCCTGGACCAGCCCACCTCTGTTGACAGTGTAATGCTATATATTTCTCTTAGTTATTGTTTTTATTGCTTATTAATGGTCTCCTGTGTTAGGATAAGTTACTTAAGAGTAAAAACCCTATTGTGTTTACCTATATCCCCTTGTCTTAATGTGGGTCTGCTCAGGAGCAAACTTAGGATGGAAATAAGGTTTCAGATGTGAGTAGTTTATTGCAGAGATGATAAGAGAGAGGGAAAATGAGATAGGAAAGAGGGTAGCTAATAAAACATACACATCAAGCAAGTTACCACTATGAGTACTTCAAGAGGTTGCCAAGAACATATTATAGAGTCATCTCATCCAAGGGGCATGGGAGCCAATCAGTCACTGATTGAGGGTTCCTCTGAGAAACAGAATTCCCCACTATCTTCTAGAATGGCCTCTGTGCAGGCAGAGTAGTTCTGAGTACCAGAGAAAGTATTTGGGCAGAATCCTAATTGTTGGCAATTGGAAATAGAATTGTCCTTCCTGGAAAAGGTAAAGGATAAAGGCATAAGGGCAGGGCACCATCTGCTGCTTCCTCGGTGATATCTTAAATATTTACTATAAAGTAATCTTAAAACCATTAATTAGAAGATCAGAATAAAGATTGGCAGAATCAGCATAGACATTAAACAGTAGAGGCCTTTTATATTAATGAGAGAGATGGCCTTTGCCTCTCTTCTTGGTTATGAGGCAAAAATCCATAAATTAAGCCATTTTATGTCTTTGTGCCTGGACAACTCAAACTTTATACCCTGCCAAAAGACGTCAGTAGGATCATAGGATCACTAGTAACTATGAAATATACTTTTTTTTATTATATCTTTAGTGCCTATAATGAAATGTCTTCCAGAAAAATCTTCGTATCTTTTTACTTTGACCAAAATATGGCATCATTAAAACCTAGTAACTACTCAACAAATTGACCACATGGATCATGTTTATATTTTCAAGATTAATCCCTTATTTAAGGTGAAATACCTTAATGTGTTTCAACCTACTAATGTTTAAAGTTAAAGATGACTTTAACAAGGATGTTTGAGTTTTTCAAGCTCATAACTCCAAAGACTTATGGTTTCTATTTTAAATATAGAAACCCCATGGTCCAAGATACAGGATGTGTCTTAATACTGATGATATTTCCAAGCAAAAGAATGGGCAAAACACTGATTTTATGAGAAAGCAGTACTTTGCCTTTGGAGACATAAGCATCATGAAGTCAGGCTGTAGAAAAAAAAAATGTAGTAGAAAGATGACATGCTGAAATTTATCAAACTTTAAAAACGATTGCCTTATACATTAAAGAAATTGCTTCGTACTTTAAATTTAACTTGTTAAAAAATTGCGATTAACATTGTGGAGCTACGTTTTCTCTGATACAATAACTAGTCTTAGTCTATATATTACTAGCCAGTAATGTAGGGGATTAATTAATTGCTGTTCAATTTTGTTTCTTGAAATTGTTGAAGATTAATAAATCTTAACTTAATTGTCTTTAAGTCAATTGACTGAAAACATATATACTTTTCTTTTGCCATAGAAATACATATTTTTTAATTTTTCTTGTCCAAATAACATTGATCATCTTGTTTTAGAACTATTTTAAGGTAAAGGAAATTCTAGGGATAGTCAGGAATTACGTGAGTGATGTCAAATGGTGTTCCAGAAACTTAATGGGGGATGGTGGTCTAGTCACCTCCTTTATTTCAGTTAGAGTGCTTTGACCTTTGTTTTAGACATTGGGATTTAAAGTAACATTTCATTTGAAAAACTGGTTCTGCTGCCTTTCTTTTAAAGTTTGATAACAGTGATCTAGATTTTGTACAATATTGGCAATTTCTCCTAAATACTATCAAGTAAGTTAGATTTTACTTTCTGTCCAGATTCAGGGTATAGTCGCTTCATACTGTGAAAATTATAAACATTTTTTCTGTTTGCAAAGTCTCCGTCATCTATATGTTTGTGGCCATGATGTTATAGAATTGGGCAGATTGTTAAAGAGCATCTACTTCTAGCACACACATGAAGAAAAACACCCATTGTGACCCATCCCCAAGGTCACATCGGGCAGAATCAGGGAAAGAGTCTAATCTAGTACTCTCCTCATTGCAGTGAGCTTTCACTTTTAGAGGTTCTATTTCACCAATCTTGAATATATGGAATATTTGCAAAATATTATGAATATGGCATAGAGGAAAAGGGGAAAACAAATTAACATTGCAGAAGAAATTCACCCCTTCAACAAATACTGAGCAGCTACCATTCATCAGGTGCTATATGAGTTATTGAAACTAATCCGTGTATAAAAAATCCACATATGCTTTATACCTGTGGTCCCCAACCCCTCAGCTACAGACCATAGGAGCCAGCCACAGAGCTCCTCCTATCCTTGGAAAAATTGTCTTCCATGAAACTTAGGAACTGAGCTTTGTGGCAGGTGTTAGAACTAATCAGCTTCATCTGTATTTAAAGCCTCCAGC
This sequence comes from Arctocebus calabarensis, assembly GCA_963573935.1. Lineage (NCBI taxonomy): Eukaryota > Metazoa > Chordata > Mammalia > Primates > Lorisidae > Arctocebus > Arctocebus calabarensis. The sequence goes on along the minus strand of CAUYON010110831.1, from coordinate 13,193 downwards.
AGCTCCCCAAGTACCGCCTGAGCCAAACCTTCTCCCATCACTTGGCTTCACCCTCCTGCCCCCATTCCTGAAAAAATTGTCTTCTGTCCAACTGGTTCTTGGTGCCAAAAGGGTTGGTGATTGTTGCTTTATATGATATTTGTTAATATTAAATAGATGGCTTCTGATATTTATGGTTAAAACAATTTCTGTGTCAACATCCTTGTTTTGATTTCCTCTTGGCCACTGAGGGCACATTGTCTCTTGTGTAAATAATACTCAAATTTCCTTGTGAATAATTAACACTGCCCCCTCCCTCCCCACTCGTCTCCTTTTATTTTTTTGCAATCTTGGGCTTGCCAAAAATCAAGATCCCCTATCCAGCCCTGATAAAAAGGTGAAGAAGGCATATGGCCAAAGCCAGGCCAATTGAACCCTTTTCCTTCTATCTCAAACAGGGATACAAAGATGGGGGAAACTGCCAGAATTCTTGCAGTCCAGACTATTGAATAGTTAGTTCCTGCTCTAAGACTCTCTCCTCACCAGAGCACCTTTGACCCTATCCTTTTCAAACATGACTCTTCAACTTCATAGATTCTCATAACTCTCACTTCCCTTCAATAAATTGGCTTTTGCTTAAGTTAATCAAAATTAGCTTGTATCACCTGCAACCAGTGAATACAAGTCATACCTATATTTGGGAAAGATTCAGTAATTCTTTAGCGGATGTGGCAAACTGCTAGATAAGAAAATGATCTATAAAAGTTTAGCCTTTTTGCCATGAAGTCCAAAACTTGAGTCGCTATACCAAAAAAAGATGACCCTGACCTCCAAATGAACCTTTTAGCTCTTTGTTATTTTATCAAGGTTGTTATTAGGAGACCTGCTATGCAATAAAAATATTTCCCTTCTCTCCAGTCTCTTCTCCCTATTTAGAAATGACTTCCTAAGAAGCTGTCCTGGGCCTCTCAGGGGCTGTGAAGCACTGTCATCCTTTCCCTGTCTTCATTTTGATCTGCTAAGTACTATTGCACTGGCCCTCTGCTGAGTGCTGTTGACCTTGTTCACTGATTGCTTTTAGTGATTCCCTTTAGTGATGATGGAGCTGAATGGACAGTAATGAAAACAGAGTTGATTTGCTTTATCTTAGCAGGATTAAAGCCTGAAAACAAATCTAATTTTCTTTTTATGGGGAATGGAAGTAAGAACAAAAGATTTTGATCAACGTCTTAAAGTAACATGAAAGGAAGACTGGAGGATTTAATATGGTTAAAGGAAACTTTGTGAAGGAAAGGAAGCGTAACTGTTAGACATTCCTAATGGAAGGACTGGTCACTCTCTAATTTCCTTTTGAACAACAAATGCTGTTCACATGCTAGGCATTGTCTATACTAGCCCACACACCCTTCCAAGTAAATTTGTGATCTAAATTGGAAGAAAAAGACATGTGGAAAATGTGAAACAATCCTGGGAAAATCGAAGAAGTTGAAATAGAGCATTGGATAGCATAATTTGATAGCTTTACTGTTCTATGATCTCTATAAAATAAGGGGAAATGTAGCTCATAGGAAATTCAAGGAAAGTTCTTGAGTTCTTTGAGTTGTTTTTTTGTCAGCATTGATGAATATGAAGGATTAACTATTAAGAAACGTAGCAGTATGTATTCAATATTTATAAATATCTTAAATTTAAATCGCAACCCTTTTAATAATTGCAAGCAGATCATGGGTAACTGAGACTGGTAGGCCCTATCAATGGAGCATGAATTGCTGCAAGAACATTCTTCTTTTACATTTTCCTTGCAAGAATAGATAGATGGTTCCACTGTTCAATCTATGAGTAGAGAGAAAGGCAGCAGAGTAGCCCAGCGCAATATTATTGCATTACTATAATCATAACTTAAGTGTCAGTGACTTAATCTCTAGGCCTTTGTTTTACAACTGGAAAATGGAGATGTTTTAGTCAAGCCCAGGGTCACTGCCAGCCTATTCAAGTCCTCTGTCCATGTTAATTAGAAAATTAGTTAATTGGAATTTCCTAATTAACCCAATTAATTATGTTCCCCTTCCTCCAGGAGACTATAACGTCATGAGCTTGGAAAATGATGCTCAGATGAGATTTCAGCCCCTACAGTTTCTTTTGCTGGGTTTTCTGGTACAGAGCACAACCTACAACGACTGTATATAGCAGTCCTGATATAAGGCCTTGGTTGCCAGCAACAGAGCCCAATTCTATATTATGTCAAAGGAGAATTTACTGGCAGGACATTGTACTTCACAGATCAAGAGGGAGCTGAGAAAGTGACAAGCTAGGGCATCTCTGGCATCAGGATCTAGTTGGCCAAGGTTTTAGCTCAGGAGCTGACCGCTCCGCAGTACAGTCACAAAAGATTTGACCTCTGCCTGTGTCCTTTTCCTTTGCATCATTCCTTTAGGTTTTATCATCCCTAGAGTAGGTTTCATGGCCTGGCCCCCCCCAGCTGTAAGGAAAAGAGCGCTGGCAGAGGAAGGAGCAAGCTGCCCAGCTCTTGAGGTGTGAAATGGCAGTGAGAGGTGGCATTTAGTGCACCCCCCTCCCCACTAAGACCACGCACTGCTTGAGTTATCCCCAGGGAAAGATGGTACTGCTAGGAAGCTGTGTATGTGAGAAGAGAGAATTGGGTGCCAGAAAACTAGGAAATGATAAGTATCTGTTACAGGATGTAGTGTTAATGTCTGCCAAAGGTATTATCTAGTTGTAGCTCCCAAACAAAACTGCTCCAAAGACAGAGACATCAGTGTTAGAATTAAAGATACTTAAGTGACCAGTTTTCTTGACCCCTGTTTTAGTGCCTGTTTTTTCTATATATGTAGACACGATGGCACAAATTGATGGCCTGGGAAGGACAGAATCTCAACTGACAGTTGATAGTGAAATACTCAAAAAGTAATGAATTCATTATTCCTCACGATTTTCTGGACTTCACTGCACAATGTACTTTTCTGTACTTTTATTTGATTTTCTTCATTACTGCATAATGAATATAGAAGAGAGTTTTCTCCAGAGAAAGAAGTTATCAAAACTCTTCTTTCATAGATAGAGGTATACTATACTTTCCATCTTTCTTTCTTTGATTTTTTACTAATTTATTTTTTGATGGATAGCAAAGAAGTGGTTCTCACAGTCAACTATGGTGTCTGTGGAGTGAGGTGAGGTCTGTATCCACAGGCTCTTGGAAGATCCAGAGCTTTCCCTGTGTCCTCACCCCAATCTGTCTTCCTGCTCAGTGGACCCTGGTGCTTGTGTCCAGGCTTTCCGAGTAGGAGAGTATAACAGTGATTTCATTTGTTGTTCTTGCTAAGACTCTGCTTATTTTCCTATCAGATGTAATTTTTTTCTTTATGCTCTCCAGTTTCCTCAGTGCACAGACCTAGTAGAATTTGTCTTTCCCCTGATTATAATCATCCATGATCATCATCCATGTTAAGAAACCACAAACTTCCTGCCACTGTATATATACTTCTTTTGATGGATTGATGTTCATTCATTAAAAATATAAAGATATACAGAAGGTACTAAAAATGTATATGCATTTTAAGGAAAGAAAAAACTATCAAAACTGTAATTCCCTCTACACACACACACACACACACACATACACACACACACACACACACACACTGTGTAAGCCCTAGTGATGTTCTAAGCCCTGGGTATATAAAACCTAGATGATAATTTAGATTCCTTGTGGATCTTAACAGCCTATAGGAGATGATAGGGAAGAAACAAAAATTGTAAATATGCAATTGAAAATTATGAGGGAAAATTTTTAAAGAAAAAACAGGTCTCTGTAACAGAGAAGAGCAAGGATGGGACAGAGAAAGAAGAACAAGGATGGGACAGAGAAAGAAGAACCATCACCCTCTCTGAAATAGATAGGTCTTGATCTAGACTGACAAAAACCCTGTCAGACTAATAAATAGGGCCGGTGGAGTCAGGGATGGGGAAAGGCATTGTGGAGGTGGAGGGTGGTATAAGTAGAGTCTATCTTTAAGGACAGGCAAGATTTATGCCATGGTAATAAGAAATTTTACTACTTGATCCTTATAAGTTTCTTTCTTGCTTAGACTAAGTTTGTTTTTCAAGGCAACTGTACTCTTGATAACTCAGGTCCATCCCATGAACCATGAACCCCCATCTCCATATATGCTGGCTATGTTCTCTACCAGAGGGAAGGCTGTGCATTGCTTTTGTGTGCTGTTAGCAGACCATTGACCAGGATGGAGCTCCTGGTCCTACTTAACTGCAAAGAGCTGGGATGCACAGGAAGGAGTGGAGAGCCATGTATTGCTGAGCACTAGCCACATCCACTTAGAATGTGAGGATGTGAGCAGGGAGCTAGAGCATTCCAGCCAAAGAGAACAGCCTGGATGGCAGTCGGGAGGTAGGGTTATGGTTAGCATATTGTGGTGCTACTGAGCCCTACGAGATTATGCCACTTCCCGTAGCTGCATGGAAGGGACTCCCTTGAAAGTTGACACCATTTATTGTTCTAGTCACCAGAGTTCAGTGGAAGGTTCCTATTTTATTGGTCTTATGCCATAAGAAAAAAGACTTCCAAAATATAGAGTTCTAAATGGGAGGCAGATAACAACTAGTAATTATATACTATGTATGATAAATACAGCATATGCAATTTAAAATTTAATTTAAGGTACTATTATTGGGAAGGTGTAGTGGTTCACATCTGTAATCCTAGCACCCTGGGAGGCCAAAGCAGGTGAATTGCTTAAGCTCATGAGTTCGAGACCAACCTAAGCAAAATCAAGACCCTATCTCTATTGAAAATAGAAAAACAGAGGCAAGAGGATCTCTTGAGCCTGAGTTGGAGGTTGCTGTGAACTATGATGCCATAGCACTCTACCCAGGGCAACAACTTGAGATTCTGTCTTAAAAAAATTAAAGTAAAAAAAATTAAAGTACTAGGGCAGCGCCTGTGGCTCAAGGAGTAGGGCACCAGCCCCAAATACCAGGGATAGTGGGTTCAAGCCCAGCCCTAGCCAAAACTGCAAAAAAAAAAAATAAATAAAAATAAAATAAAGTACTATTATTATCCCCATTTTTACAGATGAAAAAAAAAAGAAAAGTTAAGTGATTTCCTTAAAGTCACACAGCTGGAAAGTTATAGAGCTAGTGTTTAAGCCCAGGCAGTCTAACCCATGTGCTATTTAACTACTATTCTCTTGTAGCTCGAAAACATCTTGAGTAGGAAGAGCCCTGGTGATCAGGTATCTAACCTCGGAGAGGACAGAGAACAGGAGGAAGATAGACGTGAAGAACGCAAATGACATCATATTCCCTTTTGGATTTAGTGTTTAGCCTAAGAATTGGATTTGGGGTTGTGAGAAGCCAGCGCTTTGTTAGCTTAACTAGAAACTGTCCTCCCAGTCCTTCCTTATACTCATGTTTTTGGACACTTCAGCCTGTTGAGAACCAAAGGTACCTTGACCTCACTAGTGCCCAGTTCATAGAGGTAGCAACCAGGAAGGGATGGTACTCATAATCAAAGCATGAGACACTGGAGAAAAACCCAGTGAGGATGAAGTTGTAGGTTCTTGAACAACTGCCTTTTCCGATACACATGGAGTATCTTCCTTCAAGTCTAAAACTTAGGTTGTAATAATGAAGCCTGTTTCCATGAAACATTTGGGTGGCCTCTTGCAATCTTCAGTGCTCAAAAGTTACTTCAGGGCAAAGTGGTTTTCTATTCACCATTGTTCTATCCTTGTAAGAAGTGATTCGGAGATAGAATCAGTCCAAAGTACTGCCTAGAAGCTCTGGGAAGAAATTCTGTGTGTGCAGGAGGTTCAGAAACAATTCTCAGGGAATTATGTCTGAGAAGCTGTTGAGTTTCTTTGTCTTATCTATAGTGACAGTAAGCTTTCATCCAGTGAGGGAATTGTCTAAGAACAAGAATGGGTCATGTCTCCAGCCAAGAGACAAGGCAGTATCATATGTTGATATTTTAAAAATAAATCTACCCTTATAAATAATATTTCTATGACCAGATTTTCTATCCTGATATGGGCATCATATGATAATAATAGGTTTTCCCAGTTAGAGTTTACACTATGATTTTTAGTAATATTGTCCAGACATCTGATTTTTCCTTTTAGGAATCACTATGAATTAGAGTTTTCAGTTTAGTAATTCTGTTCTCTGAGGCATCCTAGTCAGGCGTTCTCTGAAATGTCTCCTGCCTCTTGGCCTTGATCAAGGTCCCCAGGCTAGGATGCTCTTTCCTCCTTCCTTCAAGTAGAAATCCTCGTTGCCCTTCAGGAATCATTTTAGGCCTCATCCTCTCTCGGAAGCCTGTTTGGACACTCAGGTTGGGCTCTCTCCTTTCTCTCTGCTTTCTGTCTCTCCAGCTTTCCATTGTACTCAAAATCTCTATCTTATTCTTTAGGCTTATTTAAGGCTTTAAAGGGTCCCTCCCCCCCGCTCTTTCATTAGAATCTAAAGCCCTTATGGGTTGTAGATTTGGTAAAGTTCTCAATAAATTTCAGTTAAGCCAAGTTAAACAGGTAAAAACTGGTTTCCAGTAAGATGAAGAGTTCCATAATTCTGCAGCTTTGGAAGTGAGAACCATTTCTATTAAACCATTATTAAAATAATGCAACCAAAATTAAGCCTCATAATCTAGTCATCCCCAAAAAGGTAAATAAAAGGTACTGAAGTTATACTTGAATCATATCACTGCCTTCAAATTCACACTCGTTTTGAAACAAGTTTTTTATTCAAGGTGTCTTAATTCATCTAGCTGCCAAACAGATGTGAATATTGTGTTTATTGAAATCTGTGGGGTCTGCTATTCTTATTGACTCAATGTATCATGAATGCAGCTCCTCATGCCAAAAAAATAATGCATGCAGCTTAATCAATGCAGAAGTCAAGACCAAGAATCTTAGAGTAGTTTTATTGACTTGACATTTCCTGGCATCAACAAGGGGGATGTATTCCTGTGTGGCAAGCTACTGGATTTCTCTCCCTATATTTCAAGCTATAAACACAGTTTCCCCATTGACATTTATGAGAAAGTAATACAAAGCAGATTGTTGGGTTTGCACTCTGGACATTTTATGTGGGGTATATTATGTGCTCTCTCTGTGCCAGGGATGATGGCATCCTTTAAGGGTAAGCCCTCAAAGCCTGTTCTACCATGTTAATAATTTCATTGACTTAACCTTTATGTAGATGAAATGTATAATTTCCTCAAAGAATACTGTGCTTCTCTGTGCTTGCTGAAAGAATGCTTCAGGTTAGAAATTCAATCTGTGATCTGTTAGGTAATGAGACAAAAGATTTAACTTCAACACAAACACTAGGTCACACAGGGCTAGGACCCAGATAGTTTTGTATTTGATTACACTGTTCTCCATCTCCCTAGCATCTAGATCCTTTCTTCTCTTTTCCACCATCTGTCAATACACTTAAGTGAAGAATTTAATCACATATACTACCCACAGGTCAGTCTGATTTAAAAAAAAATTTTTCCACCTTGTCTTTCATTGAGAGATTAAAAAAAAGAGTTTATTATAATACAGTATCTAGTTTTATGTTGTACTCTATGTTTCCCCAAAGCCAAGTATTTTAAGACTAAAGCTAGGTTATTTACTCATGTGATGTACTCAGAATGAATACATTTTTCTTCTATTTGTTATGAATTGTAAATTTTGTTGTTAGTAATAGACTTACAGCTGTTATTATAAATTCTTAATATTAGAAATTTAAAATCAACCATAATAAGAAATTAACAATAGTCTATATAAAGTGGTTTAAATTATATATACCTTGGAGTCAGAAACACCTGATTTACTACTGGCTTGGCTGTATGCTAATTTTGTGGCCTTCAGCATGTTACTTAACCTTTCTAAGCCTCATCTATAAAGGAGATATAACTTATGGGGCTACTATAGGATTAGTAAGATAATTGTGTATAGTATTTGGCAGAGTGTTAGCTTCTTGTGTCAATAAATCATTTTCATTATTAATATTTGTACTATTAAAATAACCAAATGCTAAAGAAAAAAGATAAAGTAAATGAGTTTTTTAAAAAGTACTACTTTATTATGTATTTTGAAATGTGATTCTCAGATGTTTCTATTAGAAATTATTTTTATTGTAGAGAGATATCCCTCCAAGAACAGTTATCATCTACGAGTCAGCCCATGTAGCACTGTGTCCTGAGTAAAGATGGCAGATTGCTTTCCTGTGATGTCAACAACTTGGAACAGCGCTTAACAAGGTGCAGTCTGCAGACCAAACTCAGCCCCCTACCTGTTTTTTGTGTGGCTTAGGACATAAAAATGATTTGTATATTTTAAAGTGTTAGGACAAGTTTCTTTTTTAAGTAACATTTTCAGATACAGGAAAATTACATGAAATTCAAATTTCAGTGTCAATAAAGTTTAATTGAACACAACCATATTCATTTACATATTATCTATGACAGCTTCCCCTCAGAATTATTTGTGACAGAGCCTCATCACCTAGAAAGCCTGAAATCTTTATCATCTAGCCTTTGATGATAGAAAGAAAACTTGACCCCTGACGTTGATAAAAATGTACTTTTGGAGGCCACGCCTGTGGCTGAAAGGAATAGGGTACCGGCCCCATACACTGGAGGTGGTGGGTTCAAACCCAGCCCCAGCCAAAAACTGTAAAAAAAAAAAAAAAACAAAAAAACACAAAAATGTACTTTTGGATGAGGCTTTCAGAGGCCAGCACACGTAATTTGAAGATTAATGTTTTAGTTTCCTGGGAATGTCCTAAAAAGTACCAAAAATTGGGCTACTCAAAACAATAGAAATCTAGCCAGGCACAGTGGCTCATGTCTGAATCCTAGCACTTTGGGAGGCCAAGAACAGAAGAATCATTTGAGGCCAGGAGTTCAAGACCAGCCTGGGCAACCTACCAAGAACCCTTCTCTTTAAAAAAAAAAAGAAAGAAAGAAAAAAGAGAGAGAGAGAGAGAGAGAGAGAGAGAGAGAGAGAGAGAGAGAGAGAGAGAAAGAAAGAAAGAAAGAAAGAAAGAAAGAAAGAAAGAAAGAAAGAAAGAAAGAAAGAAAGAAAGAAGAAAGGGCAGCACCTGTGGCTCATTGGGTAGCGCAGGGCTCCATATACCAAGGGGACACTTTCCAGCCTGCCTCAGCCAAACTGCAACAAAAAAATAGCCAGGCATTGTAGCGGGCACCTGTAGTACCAGCTACTCTAGAGGCTGAGGCAAGAGAATCACCTAAGCCCAGGAGTTGGAGGCTGCTGTGAGCTGTGACGCCACAGCACTCTACCGAGGGTAACAAAGTGAGACTCTTTCTCTAAAAAGAAAAAAAAAAAAAGAAGAAAAATGAGGATGGGGGTGGCTTCTGCCCTAACACCAATGCTCATCCATAATAAAAGAAGAAAGGCCTCTCCCCTCCTTTCCCACCCTTCAACTATGCCTGCAGGTATATCCTACAACTGCAGTTCTAAATAATAGAAAAAAATAGGGTGGTACCTCTGGCTCAAAGGAGTAGGGTGCTGGACACATATACCGAAGATGGTGGGTTCAAACTCAGCCCTGGCCAAAAAACTGCAAAAAAAAAGACAAAAATAGATGCTGCTTATAAGAAGTGAAAAAAATCTGGTGTCATAGAAGTCAAAAATCTCGTGTCTTTAATAGTATGCTTGTACAGGGCACTGACTGTGAATGGAGCTTTCAGGAGTGGAAGTTGGCCTTGATGAGTCTGCCAGTGAGTGGCCAGTGAACGTAAAGTGCTAGGACAGTACTGAACATTACCGGATGCTTTATAGATTTGTATGTAGCTCAGCAGGTAGGGTGCCAGCCACATACACTGAAGCCGGCGGGTTCGAAACCTGCCTGGGCTACCTAAGGCAACAATGACAACTGCAACAACCACAACAAAAATAGCTGGGCGCTGTGGCGGGTGCCTGTAATGCCACCTACTTGGGAGTCTGAGGCAAGAGAATCACTTGAGGCCAAATGTTAGAGGTTGTTGTGAGCTGTGACACCATGGCATTCTACCCTGGGTGAAATAGTGAGACACTGTTTAAAAAAAAAAAAAATCTTCTCGAACTGAACTAAGGTTTAAAAAAAAAAAAAAACAGGAAAAGTACCCTTGCCAGTGAATCCTTCAACTGGTGCCTACCAAGGGTGTGGTGTTTCAGAAAAAAGCATCTCCGAAACCCCCCTTCCCCATGGGCATGCAGTTGATCATCTGGATCACAAGCATTATGACACGTTGCCGGTGATGAGCTTGCATTTGAAGTGATGAGTCAAACTGATCTGGATTGAAATTCTTGCTGCAATTAGCACATGGGACCCCAAGCCAGGAAATGAAATTTTTCATCTGTAGAATGATTGTGGGCAGCTTAATATTCATTTGCTGTGAAATGTTGCACATCAACCACTTTCTACCATGTAGGATGCAACTATCCTGGCTATTTGGTATGCCCACCATGAGGCATATGCCTTGTTTACATGATAGTCATGGATTTAAGTTTCAAGTACACAAAATAAAGAAAACTTAAGAAGCCACGTGAAAGTCTTAATATGGGAGGTTAAAATTAACTAATTTAATTAGTATTATATATATTTATATAATAGTATATGTTGCTACTTTTGAAATTTAGGTAATAGTAAAAGGGAAATAATCTCTTCTGCTGTAAAATTCTTTTTCTGCCCTGTCCCTTTGTATTTATGGTTAAATAATTATCTCTTCCACATTAATGTATATCATTCATTCTAGAACTTTACAAACGAACTTCAGAAGTTTTCTAAGTTATTCTAGGCAAGATTTGTCAAAATAAAGAGAGTGAAAAAGATCTATTTCTTCATTTATTGATAAAATACTTTATTTCAAGATTCTGACTGGTTTTGGTAGATGATGATTTACTCATTGATGGCTTAATCACCATCTCTGGCACTTTGGATGGTATTGTGGCATGTGATTTGCTCAAGAATGACTTTTATTACTGTGTGCTTTTTCAATCTAATAATGACTACCAACCAACAAGGTACAAGAGTCTATAACTTCTTTCCTCTTGAACTCAGGTACACTTGGGATATTTGAATTTATGTGCTACAGTAAGGAATAACTTCTAACTCTATTCTCATTAGCAAAAAGGTTCAGACCTGTGATCATGTTTTCTTTCCTATCACTGCTGATTTATTTTTGGTCATAAGGATACAATTCTATCATAGTCATGAAAATTACATTAATCAAATGAAAGATTTTTCAAATGAAAAGAATTAACATTTCATCTTTGTAAATAACTCTTTAAACTACTAGTTGGATTAGCAAGACATAGATGTCAGGAATAACACTACATGTTTAGAAGCCTTGGCACACAGAGGCAGAACTGCGTGTCTAAGAACGAGGACCTGGGACCAGAAGCAGCCAGGTCCAAGGCCTGGAGCAGCTCTAGAAACAGGACATAAGAATTCTCCCACAGATGGTGTGGAAACTTCTTGTGACTTTTCATCCATTAAGATGATACTGCAGAGACAGTCTCAGGTTTTAGCTTTCATCTTGCATTTCTATGTGCAGTGTACAGTTCAGGTGTGTAGTTCCTACAGACAATAAAGCTTTGCACTACATTTAAATTTTGTTGCTTATCAATTCAAGCACTGCAGTTCCTCTGAGTTAAATTCTTTCTCTTCATAATAACAGGAACCATTTAGTATAACAAGCACATGGTATCTTTATTCTTGGGATTCTTTGCAAGGTAGTTATTATTATTCCTATTTTATATAGAAGAAACTAAATTTCAGGATTTCTAAGGAAGTTTTCTAAGATCACACATTCAAATATCTCTGAATTTAAACCATGTGCTGTTTGGCTTCACACTATAAAAATTCATCTCTGTAACCCTAGGTTGATTAGATAGGAGAAGGGCTAAATCAAGGAAATTTCTTCCATATGGATTCACCTCATGGTTGTCAAACATATATTGGTCTCCATATACCTATGAACTGTGAATAATAAGTAGTGTTTGATAAGGCATAAGTCTGGCAGGTGGATTGTTTCCTAGCTGCTCCTTTTCCCTCTTGTGCTACTAATGTGGCTTTATTAAATTGGAATAGAAGATAAAAAAGGAGAGTAACTGATAACAGTGTCACAGACTAGCTTAAAGAAATTTATAAAATATGAATAAAATTTAGTTGAGCGATATGGACCAATTTACTATATTTTGCCGTGTATAATGTGCTCCCACATATAAGGTGGACCCATGGTATTGGCCAAGCTTTCAGGAAAGTTTCCAAAGAGAAAGTGGACAGTCTCAGCTGGGAAAGACACATCTGGGGAGGGCTGGCACTCCCCTGGTAAATGTGCAGACCGCCCTTCTTCCCACAGCCACCCACCCTGTGAAGGCTTTCCCTTCCCTCTCTCTGAGGGAGAACAGGTGGGGTGGTTTGGAACGGCAGTGGTTGGAGTCTTTCCTTCCAGCCATGTCAGGGGCTGTGGTCAAGCTCCACTGAGGCTGGAGCTTCTGAGGCGGCTTGGCCCATGGGCAGCCAGACAGGTCTCTGGGGCATGTGCAGAGCTCCTGTCTCTTCTGTGCGGCTAAGCCTCAGGCCTTGGCCCTTGTCCCACCACTGCCCACGGTTCTGATAACGGCATCTGGCAAAAGCCCTTCTGGCCCACTCCCACCAGATCCCAGATCCTACCAGACTAGAGCCCCCAGCACTTGGCAGGCCCAGGGTAGAGGGTGTAGCAGCCCTGGGGGGCCTGTGGGCTCCTGGTTCTGGAGCCATACTATATAGGTATAATATGCATCCTCATTTTTCCCTCAAAAAACTAGGCAACAAGTACACATTATAGGGCTCAGCGCCTGTAGCTCAAGCAGCTAAGGCGCCAGCCACATACACCTGAGCTGGTGGGTTCAAATGCAGCCCAGGCCCACCAAACAACAATGATGGCTGCAACCAAAAAATAGCCAGGCATTGTGGTGGGCATCTGTAGTGGCAGCTACTTGGGAGGCAGAGGCAGGAGAATTGCTTGAGCCTAGGAGTTGGAGGTTGCTGTGAGTTGTGATGCCATGGCACTCTACCCAGGGCAATAGCTTGAGGCTCTGTCTCAAAAAAAAAAAAAAAAAAAGTGCAAATTATAGGTGCCAAAATGTGATACTCATTGTTATTAGTCTGCTTAAGTTTCCACAACAAAACTCCATAGACTG